>JAJEJO010000121.1:1170009-1374503 GCA_020662805.1 Glaucomys volans | reverse complement strand
TTTTTTTTTTTTTTTTTTTTTTTTGGAACCAGGAATTGAACTCAGGGACACTTAGCCACTGAGTTACATCCCCAGCCCTATTTTGTATTTTATTTAGAGACAGGGTCTCACTGAGTTGCTTAGGGCCTCGCTAAGTTGCTGAGGCTGGCTTTGAACTCGCGATCCTCCTGACTCAGCCTCCCAAGTCGCTTGGATTACAGGCGTGCGCCACCACGCCCAGCTCTTGTGTTACTACTTTTAAATAAAGCCTGCTCTGATGCTCGCCTTGGCGCGCTTCTCTGGGGTTATTCTTCAACACCTGAGGAATGGCGGTATCAGTAGCAGCCTTAATTTGACATGCTGCAGTGATGAAGGAAAGCTAACCAGACCTTCTTAGCAGAGGTTTCCCTGCCAGCACTGCCACAAGGAAAAGGCCATGAGCTGGAGATTGACTGATGACAAAGGAAACCTATGGTGACCCTGCATACAAATCCCTGTAAGGCTCTGTCATTGTCACCTGCATTCTCAGGATCCCAGCCAGTGGGCTGCAGGACCCTCTGCAGAGCCCTCCACAGCCATGTCAGAAACCCATCTTGGTTTTCTCGCTTGCTTCTACTGAACCCAGGGCCTTGTGCTTACGAGGTAAGTGCTCTACCAACTGAGCTAGATCCCCAGCCCTACTGTTTCCTGTCAGCCTCCTGAAGCTGTGTCCATGTTGACAGTGCAGGGGGTCCTTCCCACGCCCCTGACCATGGCCCTGATGTATAACAAAATGACTCTGAGAAGTGTAATCAAACTATTCTCTCATGTCATCAAAATATCTGACTCAACGAGATCTTTTCTGACCTCCATGTGACTCAAGTGTCCTTGTGGTTTTTGTAGATTTTGCCTTTATAAACTCTGGACTTCCAAAATTCAAGTGCTGGGAGTTCTCTGAGACACTAGCCTGCTCCCAGCCACTGCTTGCCTGGCATGCTCATTAAGAAACCCCTTTTCCCTCTCGGTTTGGCTCAATAGGCATGACAGTTGGTAATTCTCGCACTCTATAACAATGGCTCTGTCATTACCTTGACTTCAGATTTCTGGTTTGAACAACTCCCTCACTGGTTATTTGCCAGGGCAGCCATGGGAAACTTAACAAAGCAGAAAAGGGACATGTGGCTTTATCCTGATGAGTTTTAGTGCTTCTTAGTGTTTAAAATGGGAAGGAGAAGGAGGCAGATGGCTGCTCCAGTTCATTGTACACCATCTTCTCCTCTCAAGGGACTTGCTGACGGTGACTCACTGCCTCTTCTCCTGAACTCTTGTTCAGAAAATGTTCAGCCAATCCAATTCCTGAGCAAACAAGGCAGTCAGGGAGCCTGCGCCATGCTCTGGAGATTCCTCATGATTTTCCTCCTGAGTCAAGCTCATGGTTCTCTCTCCTGGCTGCAATATCAGTCTTGGTGGGGCAAAGGTGACCAACCATACACAATATCTTTGTTTCCGGGTCCCTCAAAACTTTTGTTTTTTTAAGATGGGGTTTCCCTAAGTTGCCCAGGCTGGCCTTGAACTCAGGATTCTACTGCTGGAGTTAAAGTGGTGTGCCACTAGGCTCCAGCTTCCTCAGAACTCTTAGTTAAATAGCTATGAACTAACAGGCCAGCCCTTTATGAGTCCAGATTCATTGCTCTGGATTTATGAATAACAGTATGCCGAGGGGCTAGGGATGTAACTTGGCAGAAAGTGAGGCCCTGGGTTCTATCCCCAGTCCTGCAAATAAAAACAAAACAATTATGATTATGATTATGATTATGATTATACTCTATCAAAAATATGATCAGAGAGATTTGAGAATATTATCTATAAGCAGACGAAATCACATGAGCTTAGACATAGATTCTTTTCTAGTTTAGGCTTTGAATGAGACCCTAGCCCTGGCCTACATCTTGATTATAACCTCATAAGAAACCCCAAACCAAGGAGCCAGCTAAGTATCTCTGGATTTCTGACCCAAAGACACTATGGGGTAGTAAATGTATGTTGTTTTAGGCTAATTGATCAGATCAGAGCTAATTGTTATTCAATGATCAATAACTAATACAGCCCCGCTGGAATTGAGTCACAGCTTGACCACCAACTTGCTGAGCATGCACCATCTTTGGATCTCAATCCTTGTCAAATAAATGAGACGGACTCATTCCATTTTTTCATTGAGCAACTACAGTGCTAGGCACATAGTTCTAGGTATTATCTAAATAAAAGAGAGAATAAGACACAGAGTCCTTGCCCTCGTGGGGTTTCACTTTAATGAAGGGAGGTAGGCAATAAGCCAACATGTAGCTATGTCATGACAGATTGCAGTAAGTGTCATGAGGAAGCATAAAGCAGAAGATTGTAGACAAGAAATTCCAGGGCCATCGGGGGGTGAGCCCAGTCCATAGGCAGGAAAGTCTGCATGCAACATTCGAGGCCTTACCCCCGAATGAGGTGAACATCTGAGGGTGACCCAAGGAAGTGCCTTGCAAACATGAGGTGTGCAAGGATTATTCACAAGGAGGGTGGCATGAGGGGGCAGGGGCTGGGTGGTTCTGGTCTTCCTCTGTGCCTGTGCACACCTCTCCCTGACCTCAGCTTCAGCCTGGGTTCCCCGACTGGCCCCAGTCCAAGGTTCCTGCCCACGCTGCTGTGAGCTCAGAGTCAGTTGCTTTATTGCCAGATTGCCTCACATGTATCTTTTACTTTGAGGTGAGAAGATTAGATTATGAGAGCTGGAACCCAACAGTCCCTCTTAGTTTGAATGACTGGATGGTAACTGTAGGCAGGAGGGTTGTGGCTAGAGAAGGTGGGTCACTGCCATATGCCCTGGAAGGGTACATCTTCCCCTTCCCCTCTCCCTCTCTCTGCTTCTGGCTGCCATGATGGCAGCAGCTTTCCTCCACCCACACCCTTCCGCCATGATGTTCTGACCTTGAACCGGGAGAAATGGACTCTGCCTTGGTCTGAACCTCTGAAACCATGAGCCAAAATAAACTTTCCTCCTTTGTGTTGTTCTTCTCAAGTAATTTGGTCACAATAATAAAAAGCTGACTAACAAGAATGTCAACACATATTCAGAATCTTAAGGCATTTCTTAAAATAGCAAAAGTGTGGTTCCAAATACAAAACACACTGCCCAAATCACAGGATGAAATTGAAACCGTGGGAATTAGGTGGCCGTCTAGTTATGAAGCTTTTAGTCCTTTTGGGTTCATACCAGCTTCCACACAAGCTGCCCTTCTTTAGAGGCTTATTCTCACTAAAAAAAAAAAAAAGAAAAATGAGGAAGTGACATCAGTAAGGTGCCTGAATGAAGTTGCCTGTTGCTTGTCCCCACCCCCCCCCCACACACACACAAAGGGAACACAACAAGGAGTAAACAACCATATTCCAACTGGAACAACTGAGAAACTCCTGGAGAGCACAGGAAATAGCAAGATCCTTGTGGAGCACAAAAGTCCAAGACAGCACACAGAGAGGATGGCAAGGTACCTTGCTTCTCCCACACTGTCCCCTACCCTGATAAGGTCAGAACCAAGAAGGACTTCCTACAAGGAGAAGGAGGTTGGAGACCCCAGCAGTCTGCACTACCAGTTGAAATAATGGAGAGTCCCACAGCCCTTATAGGCCCCAGACACTATGTGGAGAGTAGCCCGGAGTTCATGCATTCCTATTGCCACAGAATGGAAGCCCATGTTGTATACTTCACCCCCAAGAGCTAAGCTGCTATGGCCCAGCGCCATCTTGAAACCAGACCCTCTCTAGAGTGCGTCTGGCCCTGGAGGCTGGTAGCCACAGCCACATTGTTGAGACTGGGCCATTTTTCCACCATGCTCACATGAGTGGCCACAGCACCACAAACCAATTGTTCAGTGTAGGCCCTGCAGAAAGACAGAGACCTCAGTTTCCACCAGTGCAGTGCTCCATTCCCCAGAGAACAGGCAGACTTGCTTAGAGGGGAAATGACAACTGTGTGAGCATATTTCACAAATAGTCTTTGTAGTGTTTTTTATTTTTATTTATTATGGCTTTCTTTGTGTGTGTGTGTTTGTGTGTGTGTGTGTGTGTGTGTGGTGCTGGGGATTGAACCCAGGGCCTTGTGCATGCTAGGCAAGCACTCTACCAACTGAGACATATTCCCAGCTTTTTATGACTTCTTGAGGGTCTGACTAGGTTGTCATCATTTTTACATTGCAACATATTCATATCCACAATAAGAGGAGCATCAATCCTGCCATTGTCTTATCTAGTTATGCCTTTACAGGATTATTTTAATTTCTGATTTATTTGCAGAAATCATGTCCCACCCATTTTGTAATCATTAGATGAATTAAAAGTCAGATCAAATAAATGGGTAGACATGGTTGCAAACTCCAAAAGGGAACAAGTAGAAGCCACACTGCACATTTCCACCTTGTGGGCTTCTATACCTCAGGTGTGTCACACATCACTTAGGGGACATGTGATCCTCTGTCATTTGGACTCAGTGAAGGTGCTGGTACTGGGCCATATATTAAATCTTAGCAAAGTTGAATTTCTTTCTTTCCTTTTCTTTTTATTTATTTTTTTTCCTTTTTATTTTTTTGGTACTGGGGATTTACCACTGGAGTACTTCACCACTGAGCCACATCCACAGCCTTTTAATTTTTTTATTTTAAGACAGGGTCTTGCTAAGTTGGTGAGGCTGGCTTTGAACTTGCAATTCTTCTGCCTCGGCCTCCTGAGCCTCTGTGAATTTATTTCTTAGTTAGTAATGCAAACTGAATTTCATTGTACCCCAGTGGACCCTTTTCTCCAACACAAATCTCAGGATGGGTGCACCCAGTTTAGAAACCATTGCTCTAGAACCTTCCAGAAGAATAAGTTCACTTTTTCTGGGCAGAGATTGGCAGTGGAATGTGCAGAGTCATTTGCTGAGCAAACTCCCAGCACCAAACCTTTAGGAGATGCAAACACTAGCTCCAGGGTGCTCAGGGAGGAATCTGAGAGTTCTACTCCAGAATCTCCAAATCTGCTTTTGTCTTTGGTGCTCTATCATCTACTCCTTTCTTCAGGCCAGCAGTCGGGCAATTCAGTGAAAACTATGGACAGCAGGAACACTCAACTAGTGTGGTGCCTGGGGAATGGATGGAGGCAGGTATTTAAAGTGGAGACTAGTATCCATAGGAGACAAGAAGCAGGCACAGAGCTCCAAGCTAAGGGAGCAGTGTAAAGCTCGCAAAAGGCGACCGGTGGCCAAAAGGAGTAAGCGCGCCAGGCGGGTTCACCAGAGTCAGACAAAAGTAGTGGCTTGAGATTTATTGGAGTCTGTGTCCCGGGCGAAATCTCCAGCCCCCCGGGGTGAAGGTTGGGGTGGGAGAGCCAGAAGAAATTGCATGTGGCTTTGGCTGCTCAGGGTTTTCATGCAGGGGAAGGGGTCAAGGGTCCTGCCCAGGAAAAGGTGGACCCAACGTGGACGTCAGGGTCAGTAGGTCTGCCTCATCGGTCACTTCTGGCACAGTGTGTTGCTAGGTGACATTGCTTCCTCCCCCTGCAGCCACCCAGATTCGATCTGACAAGCAGCATACGTGAAGGCCTATGTACAGCGCAGCTTGAAGGAAGACTAAGACGGGCTGCACGCTCACTGCACACTGGAAAAGAGAGAGATCACTTCCAAGTTACACCATCAGGACAGCTATGTCCCTTCCCGACTGGTACCTGGAAAAAACACACTGGCCCTGGCTGAGTATGCTTTCTGAAATTGACATGACTCAGGTTGGTATGTGGGCGCTGACACTCTGGGGCCTTGGGCTAGTTATTTAATCTTATTTTCTTATGGGGACCATAACAGTATGTATGTCATAGAGGTACGATGAGGCTTTAATGAACTGACGTGTGAAAAGAGCTTAGTGCAAAATCCAGCCCTCAATAAACACTATTTCCCCCCAACCAGAGTGGTTACTGCTTTTCTGTCCAGAAGGACTCAGGGGGGTGCGGGAGGAGAGATCCAGTCCTGCTACAGAAAACCAGAAGGATCTCAGGGTCCCAACCAGCAAAGCTTCAGGCTCCAACCCCAGCTGGGCCGAAGTTTAAAACCTCATGCCTCCCACAAATCTCTGCCCCACCACTTCTCATTTTCAGCAGATGTTTTCCCACCAACGTCTACTTCTCAGGAATATGAGCCATTAATAGATCAGGAGTCACCTCCCCCCACCAAGACTTACAAGTCACCAGCACCTGCAGCCATTCTCCCTTCCATCTCCCAGTGGGAGACTCCTTCTCCCCAGGGATGGCTTCCCTTCTCCCCGGACTCCAGGGTCTCCCTCTGGCTCCATGAGTCCCTCCCCATATAAAAAAGCACAGCTCCTCCATTTCCTCCAGAAACGGTCCTTTCTGCTGTCATTCATAAATAAATTAATTAGATGTGTCCAGTCTACCTTGGTTTTCTCACTTCCTGTGTATTCCTCAGGCCACCACGTCTGGCTACTAATTTCTAGTGCTTCAACCCATTAGACTCTTTTATTTTGACAGCTTTGTCAAATTTATTATAGTTTTCAACCTACTAGGAAGACAAACAAATCACCAACCATAGGGGAACAGGGGACCTTGACCTTTTGAGAACTGGGCTTTTTTTTTTTTTTTTTATGTTTTGTTTCTCTTTTTTGCTACCAGGAAATAACACTAAAAACTGAATCATCCAGTAAAAATAAAATAAAAATGGGGAGAAAATAATTCTCCAGGTAAACGGCGTTTTCAATATTCTATATGTTGTTTTCCCTTACACTGTCACCTTACTTATTTTTTTGGACATTTTAAAGACACCCAGAGCTGCTCTTGAGGAGAAGCACATCACTCAGCACTTGGCCAGCTGGGCAGGGTGCCAAGTTCTGAAGTGGTGGGGACAGGGTTGGGGACCGGGGAAAAGAGCTACAACCTGCAGCCTCTCTCCCAAGGGAATGTGCCTCTCCAACCCTGGGGGATTCCCTCAGGGACTGAGGGGTGTATGGGAAATGTGCTGGGAACAGAGGAAGGGTTCAGTCCAACTCTAATCCAGAGGGTCTCCACTGACCCTATGCCTCACATGCCATCTCCTCTCACATTAGATGTCATATGCTCCGAAGATGCATGAAGAAGTAGCATCACCCCGTATGTAGTGCAGGACCCTCTTGCTGCCATCTTCTTCAACATCACAGTCTGGATGAGATGGGAAAAGCAATTCCATTTGCCTGTGTAGGAAATGGCTGTTGCAGCTGCGCTTGTCAGAGGGAGGAAGAACCTCCAGGCAGAGTGAGTGGAGCTGTTATATCAATAGTCAAAAGGTGGGGGTTGGGGCTGTAGCTCAGTGGTAGAGTGCTTGCCTTGCATGTGGGAGGCCCTGGGTTCGATCCTCAGCACCACATAAAATTAAATAAATGAAGATATTGTGTCCACACACAACTAAAAAAAAATATTTAAAAAAATAGTCAAAAGAAACCGGGTGCAATGGCACACGCTTATAATCCCAGCGACTCAGGAGGCTGAGATAGGAGGATCACAGGTTTGAGGCCAGCCTCAACACCTTAATGAAGCTATAAGCAACTTAACAAGACCTTGTCTCAAAAAATAAAAAGGGCTGGGGGGATGTGACTCAGTGGTAAGACACCCCTGCGTTAAATCCCCAGTACCAAAAAAATTTAAAAAGACACCAAATTTGTGACTTGACTTACCTGCTTCCTAGTGCAGGGTTTTCTCACAACTAGTGAAAGTATGTATCTGGAGGATGCAAGGCCACGCTTACATCAAAACTGAACGAAGAGGACTGGGGCTGCAGCTCAGTGGCAGAGCGCTTGCCTAGTACTTGCAAGGCCCTGGGTTCCATCCTCAGCACCACACAAAAATAAATAAATAAAATAAAGGTATCCTGTCCATCTACAGCTAAAAAATATTTTTCAAAAAAACAAAACTGAAGCCAGGCGCGGTGGCGCACGCCTGTAGTCCAAGCGACTTGGGAGGCTGAGTCAGGAGGATCGCGAGTTCAAAGCCAGCCTCAGCAACTTAGCAAGGCCCTAAGCAACTCAGTGAGACCCTGTCTCTAAATAAAATACAAAATAGGGCTGGGATGTGGCTCAGTGGTGGAGTGCCCCTGAGTTTAATCCCTGGTTCAAAAAAAAAAAAATTGAACCAAGAAAAGCCTATGGGTCAGTCATCTCCCGCCCCTCTTGCCTCCTTCCTCACTCCTCCTGGCACTTCCCTAAGGCTTTTCATTGCTGAGGTCCTGATATCCCCATTTCCCAATGGCAACAGCTTCCTCTAAAACGAGGAAGCCGCCTGCTTGGGAGAAAGGCTCCAAGTGTTAACTGGAAAACCCCCCGGGCAAGGGAACGCTTCAGAGAGCTGGTCATGGAAAGAGCCACCAAGCGCTAAGCAGCAGAGGGTGGCATCTGGCTCTGCCAGGTGACCCAGCAGACAGCAACCATTTCCCAGCCTTCTCTGCTTAGGAAGGACAAGTCCACTGAGAAGGCTGGATGGCAGGGAGTCGAAAGAGTTCAGCCTCTGGTAGGTCAGGGAAATACCCTGGCAATATGTGAGAGGGAAACCAAGGACAGAAGTAGCTGATCAGAAGGTGACTTCTGTTCTCCGAGTCTGAGAAAATAAAGGAGTTAAACAAGAAGTGGTGTGTTAGCAAGGAGTTTGGACCCTCTTGATCCCATCAAATCTAGTAGTGTTGAGGACAGGACCCTGGGGGTATTCTGGCACACCCAGTCGTTCTCCTAGATCTCACGGGGAGGATCCCTTTCCTTTGGGAAGGAAGTCTTCCCATCAGCCTCACCGCTGCACTGCTCCTGGAAAATCAGAAACTCACGTTTCTTTGGACAAACACCATACTCTATGGAGACCAGGGCCTGGACACTTGCTTTTTTCTGCTGCAACCATTCCAACCACACCAAGTCTTCAGGTTCTTTCCCCCAGCAATCAGGGGCGTGGGATCGGGAGGGCTGCCAAGCCATTGTCAAGCCTGGGTGTCAGGAAGAAGCGGGGGTTTGGAGGAAGGGGAAGAGGTGGAGCAGCCTCTGTCCTTCGGTCCTGATCAAGTCCTCAATGCCATGAAGACAGTTCTTAAGAGAGGAGATAAGGACGTGGTAATGCTCATCATTGGTGACCTAGGACTGTTTGATGACTGCAGGGACTGTGAGTCTCAATCATGTCACTGGAATCCACTGCAGTTCCAGACACTGCTTTGGAACTGGCACTGGTGGAAATTGCTCTGTTTTGCTTCATGATCTCTTCAAATTTAATTTCACTCACTATAGAGGGCCAAGAGCCTGAATCTTGGCTGCCATGGTAGTTTTAGGGTGTTGAAGCCTTCATGTAAGTATCTGGTAGAGGCCCCACTATAGCATTTGGTGGGGAGAAGAAGGCTGGATTTAGGTGAAGGGCAGGTGGCATGACCCCAGGGGGAGGTACAGCCAGATGAGGAGGTAATCGAGTAGAGGAAGAAATTAGATACTGGTAGTAGATGCTAGGAGGAGGAGGAGGGACCTCAAAGCTCAAAGACAGAGGTAGTAAGGGTGGAATTGGAGGTAAGGGTAGACCCACCAGGGGAAGGGCTGAAGGAGGGTGAATGAAGTAGGGCAGCACACTGGGGGGCTTAGCCACTCGAGCAAATGAGGGTCCAAAGTTCTTAGGGGGTGTGTCCCATCCATTCCCGTCTAGAATCTCTACAATGTTCAGAGTAGGTCTGAGGAGGTATTCCGCCTCTTAGGATTATGACACACTCACATTTCTGAGTCTGCACCTCAAACCGTGACAGGTTCTGCTGGTTGATCAGCCTCACATCCACTTTTTTTTTTTTTCACTATGAACTTTTCTGAACAGGATTCTAATAATTGGTGGACAGATTATTCAAAGGCCACCACCACCTCAGCATGCCATTTGAACTAGGCATTTGCTCCATTCTCTGCAAATTCCAACTCTACCATATCATAGACTCCTATCCAGAGCAAAAAATCTGGATCATCTGCTGGTGTGTGGTCCACCATCTAATGGCCACCAAGAGTTCAAGGTGTTCACTATGAAGTCTCCTCCCCAGATGGCCCCAGGAGAAACTGTCCATATAGACAGTTGCTCTTCCATTATGGAGGCCACAGGAGGTATACAGAATTGTAGGGGTCTTGGTTTTGGGCTTGGGCAGTGGCTCCTGGGGACAGGAGAGGTGGCTCACTGGTGCAGCTTCTGTCATCCAAGGGTTGACACCACATCACCATGCAGGTCAATCTGATCTGGATCTGTATGGTTGAACTCAGGGTCCTGACTGAACTCCTTATCAGCAGATATGTCAATCTAGGATACTCCTCTTGACATGGTACTGTAAAGAAGATCTTGAGCCCAAAGAATGGGCAAAGGGAATATGGCAGCAGTGGTAGTGAGTCTAGATGGATCAATTGGATCTTTGCCCCAGGATACTCCCCAACCCCACCATCCCATTAGAATATTATAGCTTTTATCTTATTTAACTTCTCCTCAGGAATTAGTGTCCATCATTCTCTGTTCCCTTCTTCTCAGGTCTCCTGATACTATACTCATTTGCCATTCTGTTTCTCTCTAGTCCTTCTTATCAACCCACTCCACTACCTGTGACTTAAATATTGGTGTCCCTTGCTACATTGTCCCACCTCCCCTAAATGATTCTCTCCAGTGGTCTCTTCCACTTCTCTGAGTTCTTGGGCTGTGCTTTATGATGAAGGCCCCCAGACTTGTCTTCACTTTAGATCTTTCTCCTGATATCCAAATTTATTCCCACCAACGTATTAGAAAGGGGAATGGAACTTTTATCCCCAACTATTCTGCTCCCCATTGGAGGAGGCTGGCTCTAGAACAAAATTACTGTAGTGGTAAAATCTCACAGTGACAGAAGTTACAAAGGTTATTCTGCCAGGTCCATGAGGGAAGCTGCCCTCCTCGCACCAGACTTGGTGCACATTGCCATTTTCTAGAGGGATTCACAGCCCAGGACTCAGACCTGCCCAGGTCAGCCTTCTCCGTTGGCACATCTGCATTGCTCACCCAGGTGGCATTCAGAGGCCTGGTTACTGGGGACCTTGTAGAGGCACTCTACTTCTGCTTGGTATCTTTCCACTCCTGGCCTCTCTCCCTCTCCTTTCTCCCTGTTCATAAAGAGGCAGGAGCTTGTTTGGGGTGACATGGCATTGAGACAGTTCTCCCTTGGGTGCAACGACTATGCACAGCCATTCTGTGGGGAAAGGGAACAACAGGGCTGGGCACTTCTGTTGCTTCTTGCTCACATGGTTGCAGTGAGAGAATGAAGTCTCCACTGGTGGCTTCAGTTTGGCTGATTGTCCTGATCACTACCTGGATGCCTGCTTGATCCCAATCAGTGTGCTGTTTCCATCTGAAAGTGGGTGTCTCTCTTCAGATGAAGGAACTTTGCTTGTATTGCTTTTGTGCTTGGGGCTCGTTGAGCTTCTTGGATGTGTGACTTTGTAGTTTTAATAAACTTGGAAAAAGTATTGACCATTCTTTTTTTCAATTTTTTCCTATTCTATTCCGACTCTCCTTCCAAACACACACACACACACACACACACACACACACACACTAGACCACTGCAGTCATGCTCTTTGGTATTCCTTTTGGGGTTTTCATCATTCGTTTTTCCCCCTCTGTCTTCACTTTGAGCAGTTTCTACAGCTGTGGCTTCAAGCTTCTGTTTTCTTCTGCAACATTGAATCAGTCATTAATCTGGATTCAATGCATTTTTCTTCTTAGGCATTGCATTTTTCATCTCTGAATGTTTGATTGGGTCTTATAAATGTATACACTAAGTATATTACATACTAATGCTTTCTTCTATCTTCTTGAACATATGAAAGGTGTTTTAATAACAAGTTTAATGTCCCATCCTACTAATTCTATTTATTGTTTCTGTTGATTTGCTTTCCTTCTCATTATGAGTTGTATTTCCCTGCCTCTCTGCTGGCCTGGTAACTTTTGACTGAATGTTACTTTCTAAACTTTACATTGTCAGGAGCTGGATATTTCTGTATTCCTCTTCCTGTACTTGAGTTTTGTTCTAGGATGCAGTTACTTGGAAATGGTTTGGTCCTTTCAATACTTGTTTTGTCCAGTGGAACTAGAGAAGTGTTTCAGGCAGGGCTGACTTTGCCTCACTCTCAAAGTAATATCCACTTGTGTGCTTCACCTGATGCTCTGAGAACTACAAGAATTTTCCACTCTGGCTCAGTCCACCAGGAGCTCTAGGGTTTTTGCTTTCTTTCCCATTTCCTCAGATACATACTCTTTAGTATTTAGCTTCATACTAGATGAGGACCCTTTGTATCTCTCTAGAACTTTCTCTCTGTACAGCTCTGTCTTTTTTTGGTACTCTGCCCTGTGAAATCTAGCTGCCTCAGCCCTCTTGGACTCCTAGCTCCATCTTCTCAGCTCAGCCCAACCGTCCTTCAACCTCATTCTGACCCTGGACTCTTCTTCTCTAAGTCAAGGCCTGGAAATACTCTCCAGAAACTCAACGTGGAGAGTGGTAGAGCTCACCTCATTTCTTTCCTTTCTTTCAGGAACCACTGTCCTGAGCTGCCCTTGTCTGATATCTAAAATCTACCTCTCATCTACCTATCTGTCAACCAAGAGTTTGTGACTGGTTTAAGGCAGGAGAGTGAATCTGGCCCACGTTACTCCATCACGTCGGAAGCAGAAGTCCTATTCATGTGCTGTGCTTTATATACCTTTGCCTATCAATTTTCTTTTTTCTGCTACTCTTTTTTTTTATTTACTTATTGATTCATTGAACACAAATGGAGTACAGCTATTGTTTCACTGGTTGTACACAAAGTAGAGTCACACCATCTGTGTGTTCATGCATGTACACAGGGCAATGTTTCTGCTACTCTTATTAGTAGAAAATCGTACTTCCTGGATTGACCATTGATGTCTCTTAATCTGTTCTCTCCAGTTTTCATCTCTTTGTATTTTAGACTTTGGTTCTGGGAGATTTACTTCATTTCTTGTAAAATTTTTATTTCTGGAATTATGAGATTAATTTTCAAAAGCATTTAAAAATTGTGACTGCCTACATACCCCTCATCCTTTTTTTGTCTTATGATGTGCCAATATGTGAACTCCTTTAGGATTTGGGTTTTGGTGACATTATCTTCTGTTTTAATATTCTATTTCTTCAAGAGTCATTTTTTTTTCTGTTTCTATTTATCTCTTTTTTTCTGCTAGTTTTTCTTATTGCTGGTAAGCTTTGGATACCCATTTATATTTAAAAGGAGAAGAACGATTTATTTTTCCCTCAGGTAGCTTAGTGCCAAAGAGTCTTTCCTAGAAAATGAAAGCAACTATTTTGGAGAAAAACTTGTCACTAGAAGCATCCCTGTACGGTGGGCAACCAGGGAGTCATTACAAGACTGGGGACAATTGCCCTAGTTAACAGTCTAATAATGTTCTCAGAGTAGTTCAGTATTCAAGAATAAATTTCTACTTATTTTGCAGTCGGGGTAAATGCCTGTCTGCCTTAGGAAAGGATGAAGCAGGAAGAGGGAGGACAATGGGTAGCTTCCTGGTATTGCTATTAGATTGACATGAGTTTTTGGACTTTCTTATCTTGCTTCCACCTCCTTATCATCCCAGAGGAAGAGCAGTACCTTTTGATCATTTATATCACATCACTCCAACAGGGAAAAGAAAGTAAACTTTGATATGCATTCCTGATTCATGTATCATTGTTTATCAACTAAGCATACACACTAAATGCATTTTTCTGTGTAGGTCATAAATCTTACACAAAAGAGACATCCAAAAAGAATGTCTTTATAGACATTTGAAATGGCATTTAAAGGCATTTTACTTTTTTAAAAATAGACAAAAGCATTAATATTTGTTCCCACTCCATATTGGTCACTGGTCTACAATCCCTGGGGTCTGACGTTCAGGTCCCCTCTCTGCTCCCTCAGCCTACCCACTCGGAGTGATTTGACTTCCTGCCTCCTCTCTCTTTTGTTTACCATGTTCATGGAAAGCCCCTGTGTGGAAATCAGTGGAAAATTCCTGGACTCTGTACCACAGAACAGATAAAGGGATTTGCTAGCTCTGGGAGAATTTTATTTTTAAATTTGCATTTATTTATTTTGGTACTGGGTATTGAACCCAGGGTGCTGGGCTACATTGAGCTACATACCCCATCCCATCTATCTATCTATCATCTATCTATCTATCTATCTATCTATCTATCTATCTATCTATATCTATCATCTTAGAGAGGGTTTCACTAAGTTGCTGAGGGTCTTGTTAAGTTGTTGAGGCTGGCCTAGAACTCACATCCTCCTGCCTCAGTCTCCTAAGTTACTAGATTACTAGACTGCACCACCATGCCCAGCACAGGAAGAAATTTAAACTTAAACCTTCACAGAGATGGATGACATGGTTCTCTCCACCCCCAGGGCTACTGTGGGTTTCACAAGCCATGGAGTCCATTTATTGGGATGCTAGCAGTAACCTTAATTTTTTCTAAGTGAAATTCTTCATATGCAAAGATGGAACAAATTCTGGAAATGTAAAATAATACAGCAGTCATTTAACCTCCAAATCAATGCTTACTAACTAGAGTGCATCTTACTCACAAACACATATCTCAGAGACTAAAATACACTTGACCCAGATGATAAAATAATGAACAAGACTCATAAGTTATCTAATAGTCTGCTCAGGTTGCTATGAAAAAACCTATAGATCATCTGTTCTAACAATAGATTTTTATTCTCTCTCAGTTTGGGAGGCTGAGAAGTCCAAGATCAGAGTTCTGGTTCATTCAGTTCCTGGTGAGGCCCTCCTTCCTGGCTTGCAAATGACTACCTTTGCCTGAATCCTCACATGCTGGAGACAGCAAGCTCTCTGGCATCTCTACCTACAAAAACACCAACCCCTTCAGATCAAGGTCCCACCCTGACAATCTCATTTAACCTCAATTACCTCTTATCAACTCCATCTCCAAATACAGTCACATTTGGTATAGGGCTTCAACATATGAATTTGTGGGGGACACAATTCTGTTGATTGCACTACTGCCCCCATGAAGTCCACTAAGAAATACTACTATTTTCAAGCAACAAATTACATTAAGAATGGAACATATCATGGGGTGGCAACTCATTGGAGTAATTACACTAAGTTGTTATTTTATGTCTATCTTATGGGGGACAGAAATTATGCCTAAGTAATTAAAAAAGCAATATTTAGGAAACAACAAGGTGAAGGGGTAAACCTTTGATTTCTGATCTAAAGAAGATAACCCATTTACATTATATGCAGGTCAAAAGGAAGTTTTGTTTGTTTGGTTTGTTGGTTGGTTTTCTTTAGTTCAAAAGACACTTAAAATGACTTGAACCTGGGCACAGTGGCACACACTTGTAATCCCAGGGGCTCTGGAGGCTGACACAAGAGTCTTGCGAGTTCAAAACCAGCCTCAGCAAAAGTGAGGCCCTAAGCAACTCAGTGAGACCCTGTCTCTAAATAAAATACAAAACAGGGCTGGGGATGTGGCTCAGTGGTTGAGTGCCCCTGAGTTCAAACCCCAGTATCAAAAAGAAAGAAAGAAAAAAGAAAAAAAAGACTTGAGTATCAAAACAACAAGTTTTCTTGATCAAGTTTTCTTTAGTAGATCAAGTTGTTTCTGGGATAGAGGAAATAAATAGTTTTGAACTCCCAATAGGAGGCTCTTCTGACTCAGTGCAACTACTGAGACCATGGAATGGTGAGCACTAGTCACAGGGAGGCTGTGGAGGCCCGTGTGCATTCGCCTGTTTCTTATCCCATTTTAATCATTTGTAAAACTTCCTTGCTGCTTCAGGAATGAACCAAAAATAAAGCATCCCAATCAGGGTCAGGATTCTCATTTGCCAGTCTGAAGACTGGGACCAGACCCTGTCATCTGTCCCCGCAGTACCAATGCTGTTGGCAGTCTCCCCCAGGACATTCTGGGTCTCCCCACATGCCTATGAACAGCTTTTAACAGTGAGCACCGGCACTATTGTTGTGTGCAAGGGAACAAAGCCAAGACTGGGAGCTGCAGAGGCACAAATACCCTCGGCCAGGGTTGTTCTGAATTACATGCTCTGTACCATCTTCTTGAGCTTTTCCATAGGATTATGATTGACTCACTTTGAAAGCTGGCTTACTGGAAGGCTACTGTCATCTCCTCTCTACTCTGGGAGTGTCTCTGCATCTCCCAGGAACCTGCATGCTATCAGTCCTCATCCCAGGATCTCCTTTTGGGGGGAATCAAATTAAGGTAGATGGTAACATGGAACCAAAGTGACACCTCTGCTTTACCTCCTCACCTGAGAAGCCCCACTCTACTCTCTCAAAAGATCAACAAAGTTCTGGTGAGGAGGGGAAATTTTCCACTCTTGTTCTTTCTATGAAGTATTTTTTTTTATCCTGTCCAGAGTGTGGTAGAACCCAGACATCTAAAATGTGGCAGATTTGTCTCTAAGACCGTTGTACCACAATCTGAAAAACAGAATGCACATTGCAGCTGTTATAAAGAAAGGCTTCTGCTGATGTAGGGGTTTCAGATCCACCTAGGTTCAACACAATAGGTTACTTGCCTACTTCTGCAAAAAGAGTCATATTAATTCTAGTAAAAGAGTCAGCATGCACGACTTATCTTCAATGACTCATGTATCTTTTAAGGAAATAGGGCTCTCCATCCTGTGTGCGTATCAGAATCACCCAAGGGCCTGTCATTATGCAGATAAAAATATGGACCTCGCCCTCAGAGTGTCTAAGCCAGTCGGTCCTGGTGGGGACCGAGTTTGTGTTTCTAATAAATTCCCAGTGACTGAGTTTTCTGGTCTAGGGAACACATGTGGAGAAGAAGTGATGTGAAGAATTTAGACGTTCTTCTCACCATTAGTTCAGATGATGATATCTCTGTCTCTTCTCCTTCACAGCAATCTTCTAATATTACATATACAGCTATACACATGGTTATGTTGTGTCTCATAAGATTATCACCATTTCTTGTTGGTGGTGGTGAGAAATTTAGAATTTTCTTTTTTTTTTTTTTTTTTGAACCAGGGACTGAACTCAGGGACACTCGGCCACTGAGCCAGATCCCCAGCCCTATTTTGTATTTTTTATTTAGAGACAGGGTCTCACTGAGTTGCTTAGGGCCTCACTAAGTTGCTGAGGCTGGCTTTGAACTCGCGATCCTCCTGACTCAGCCTCCCAAGTTGCTTGGATTACAGGCATGCGCCACCACGCCCGGCCAGAATTTTCTACCTATATAGAGTTCTCACCAGTAGTTATCGCTTTAGCAGTTTTTATTACCTAGTTGTAAAATATTAATACTTCACTTAAGTTTGAACAGAATCAGCAATCTCTCGTTCTTTTCAAATATAAGAGTATATCCAGATAGACCATGAATACAGTGCAGTTTCTATCAACAGTTGTGAAGTTCAAAATCTTTCAGGACATGGTGTACCTGCTGCCAAGGACTGGATGTGGTTTGTCCCCCAAGGTTCACATGTTGGAGGCTCAGTCCTCAGTGTGGAGGTGGGACTTCTAAGAGGTGGGTCTGGATTGGGGAGGGCATTAGGCCACTGAGGGCCCTGCCCTTCAAAGGGATTAGGGTGGTTGTCCTGGCACCCTAACTTAGTTCTCCTGAGGGCGAGTTGATGCCAGGTTGCTGTGGTAAGAGGAAAGGGAAACACTCAGCTGGAAGCCATGACAGATGCAGTCAGCAGTGGATCCCTGAGGACTGCCGGCTGCACTTCTGCAGGAGGTGGAGACCAGAGGGCCTGGCAGGTCACAAAGGACAGGCAAGAGGGCAGAAGCAAATCAGCTCAGGGGAGAGGAGCTGGAGAGAAAAGAGATGTGGAAAATGGCACTTACGGTGTCCATTGAAAAGCCCCTTCCCCACCTGGCTCACCTGCTTCATGCAAAATGTCCTCTAACCTTCTCTTCAAAGCTTGTTCTCTAACACAGCAGCTGAATGCCAGGGTGCTTCTTTCTCCAGGAGCTGGAGATGGGACTCAGGACTTCTCACAGGCCAGCAAGTGCTCTACTCCCAACTATATCCCCAGCGCCACAGCACGTCTTATATAAAATGGCATGTGGAACATGATGAGCCAGATGGGACAAGGGGCTTTTCAGTTGACACCATAAATGCCATTTTCCATGTTGCCTTTATTCAAAATCTCCTTAGGCTTACTGGTAGTTAAAATAAATAAGGCTTTCTGGAGAACTGCAATTTATCCAACCACAAATACTCCTAAGAAACAAACAAATGTTCCTCGGGTATTGAATGTGGTTGATACATTGTAAATGAACACACTTAATACCCATCAAGGGATGAATGTGGAGTGTGCCTGCAATCTCCACTCTAGAGCCACAGGCTCCACATTCGTGAATTCGACCAACTGTGGATCAAAAATATTTGGAAAAAATTGCACCTGTATTGACTATTTTCTTGTACAAACACGTACAGAATCCCCCTCCCCACTATTTCCTAAGTGATACAGTGTATCATTTTCATAGTTTTTACATTGTATGAGGTATTACTTGTACTCCAGAGGTGATTTAAAGAATATTGGATGGGGCTGGGGATGGGGCTCAGTGGTAGAGATCTTGCCTAGCACGTGTGAGGACTTCAGTTTGATCTCAAACATGGCAACAAATAAAACACACCAGAGAATGTGGGCAGGTTATGTGCAAATACTATGCCATTTTATACAAGGGACTTGAGCAGATTTTGGAATCCAGGGGTGGGGGGTCCTGGAATCAATTCCTTGTGGGTACTAAGGAATGACTGTATAGAATATTATTCAACTATAAAAAGAAATGATGACTCCTACTAAAATGTAGATGAACCTCTAAAACATCATGCTGCAGGAGTTAAGGGTATTTCATTCCCAAATATGCCAATTTGACATATTGATTACTTTGAGCTGAAGGCACTTGAAGAAAGAGCCGTCTGACATGTCCTTTTCAGCAGCTCAAAAACTTCCTTTAAGCCAGGCGCGGTGGCACATGCCTGTAATCCCAGCACTTGGGAGGCTGAGGCAGGAGGATCCCGAGTTCAAAGCCAGCCTCAGCAATTTAGCGAGGCCCTAAGCAACTCAGTGAGATCCTGTCTCTAAATAAAAATACAAAATAGGGCTGGGGTGTGGCTCAGTGGTGGAGTGTCCCTGGGTTCAATCCCCAGTACCAAAAAAAAAAAAAAAAATTCCTTTAAGAAAGTTGCCCTTCCTGTACCGTGGTGAAAAGAACACAACTGAGCTGGAGAGAGCCACCAACTCAAGTGACAAGCCAAAAATGAAAGCTTAGAATGAAACATTGACCATATGCTATTGAGCAAGAGGACTCCCCCCCCCCCACACACACACACAATGGAATGGAGCCAGCTGAATCAGTACAGAGGGTGTGGGTGTCTTATTGAGGGAGCCCAGAACAAAAGTCTCCTGCAGTTTTATGGACCTGGGGAGCAGGGGAAGAGGAAGAGGGGAGGGCTAGGAGTGGGAAAGAATGAGTTCTGAGTCATACTTCAAGGTTCCTCCTTCCTGTGCCTCCCTGTGCAAAAGTATGTCTTGGCAGAGGTGCCTGAGAAAAGACCTGGGAAAGAGAGACAAGGAATGATGGTCCAGAGGGCTAGGAATGCAGATATGTGCATACTCCATGAGTCCTCTCTGGAGACTGCAGGGCTCCGACAGCTTCCCCTGGAGGTCTGAGAGATAAAAAATAAAATAAAAAAATAAAAAAGAGTGATTTTCGATAGTTAAAGCCTAAAAAGAAAGAACAGAGGAGCCACACTCCTCAGTTTCTACTCTACAGAAACCCATCAGCAGCATACAATCATGGCGTAGTGTCTCCCTCCTGAAAGAGCACACCACGGACTTTCTTACCCCCTCTAGGTACTGCCACACTACTCTGAGCCTTTCTCTGAAGTTTTACTTCTCAAAGAAATTGGCAACAGCTGCTGCCTCCACTCCCACTCCCCCTACCCCCTACCCCCACTCACTCCTCAACTCCCTAAAAGCCAGCTCTGGTCTCACTGCTGCCCTTCCATTGCTCTCCTTCTCTCCCTGGGTAAATCCCACTTGATCATGGTGTACAATCTTCTTTATATGCTGTTGGATTTTGTTTGTTAGTATTTTTCCATCTGTGTTCCTCGGGTGCCTGAGTTTATTATGAATGTTAGCTAAAACAATATGACATCACATCTAAAATATGAATCAAAGAAAAGCTGACAGAGTTTTTAACTTTTCTTTTGTGTGGAAAAAGTAGCAAAATGTTTATGCTTTTCATTATTGACCTTTAAACAGATCAGGCTCTCATTATCTTTTAAAATACCTTTGAATTTTTATATCCCAGTATAAAAGATAACATAAGGTTTAGGTTTGGTTAAAGAACATTAAATGATATAAATAAATCCCCCCCAAAAATCTGTTATCTGTATAAGTCTAAAATTACCATTATAGACAACTTTCGTTTGGAGAACACCAGTTTGATAAAATGTTCTTTTAAACTGTTTACTTTAAAGACTTGTATACCTGGAAGATATAAACACATTCACTATACAAAGAACAGTAATAGCACCACAATTACATTGATATTTTTATATTAACCAAGTTTACCTTTGAAAGAAAATTTAGACTTTGTAATGTAGTACAATACTCTGAAATAACAGTTGCAAAGTTGTGCAAAACCTAATTTCTCTAAGACTAGTTGCTCTAGAGAATAAAACTTGACACAATATTAAGAGTAAATTAATGTTTTAAGAAATCCACATCATTTCTACACATAGATTAAACTTTGGTTTATATCAGTGTTGTTCCACGCCGAACAACAAAGGTTGGGTGCCCACCCTTGGACCAGCCAGGGGGGCACCGGGTCAAACAGGATGGTGAGTGTCAACAGCTGAAAAAACCCACGCCAGCCGGGAGTCAGTCGAGCAGAATCTCAGTTTAATGGAGGAGTGAAACAGGTGTATGAAAAGGGAGCGAGGGGAGGAGATACAGGCGGGGGCCAATCATCTTAAAGGTCAACAGCACATGCAGTATACAGCAAGGCCTGCAGGGCAGAGGTCTGCTAAGATGTAAAGCTGCTCAGGTTCATGGAAGTTGAATGAGCCAATCCTGGGCCGCCACCTTGGTGGTACCAGAATGGGGGAGGCTTTTGCCCCTAGGGTGTTGTTAATGTGGTCGCCATTTTAAGGTGTGTCCCTACATATCAGTACATTAATACTTGACCTTAGGAGAAAACCTTGAATAGTTTTAACTGATTGTGTTACTTATGTATAACCAACTTAGCTACATACAAACCTTTTCTAAAATTTACCCTTGATTTATACAGACCCTTTACCACTTAATTAGACCCTCTCATTGTTTACTTAGATGTATTACAACTTCATTTTACCACATAAAGTCTTTCCTACCTAGAAATGTTTTTTCTTTTATTAAATATATTCTTATAACTAGAACCCTTTTTTTTTTTTTTTTCTTTTTTGGAACCAGGTATTGAACTCAGGGGCACTTGGCCACTGAGCCACATCCCCAGCCCTATTTTGTATTTTATTAGAGACAGGGTCTCACTGAGTTGCTTAGGGCCTAAGTTGCTGAGGCTGGCTTTGAACTCGCGAACCTCCTGCCTCAGCCTCCCGAAATGCTGGGATTACAGGCATGTGCCACCATACCCAGCCTAACTAGAATCTTTTAATTTTTTAGTATCAATTTATGAAAGCATCAATAATGTTTAAGTATGTTACTCTATGGAATTTAAGGAGTTAAGAGTAACAGCATTTTAACTTTGTAAATTAATCAGATGTTTCTAACAAACACATTTATGATTAATCTCAGATATGTCAAATCTAATTCATTTATTTTTAAAAACCAAGATGTCCGACAAGTGTCTTGAACAGCATCAGCCATCTCTTCCTGTTGAAGGAAAATCCTTGAAACAATGGATAGGAGATATTTTATAGACATTAACATTTTATTAGTTGTTTGACCACCTAGAGAAACTTGTGAGTTAGTAACTTTTAAAGACATCTTTACTTTTTTTTACTTAATTTAAATTGAATTTACTTTATTTAAATTATGTGAACCACAGGTATTTGGATCCATTTTTTAAATTTTAATGTATGAGCTCATATTCCAGTTTTGATACCAAACACATGTAGACATGACAATACACCAATGTACATATATACACAAACAGACAGACAAAGACCTTGTAGATTATTTTTAAAAACCGGGGCTGGGGTTATGGCTCAGTGGTAGAGCGCTTGCCTGGCATGTGTGAGGCCCTGGGTTCGATACTCAGCACCACATATAAATAAATAAAAATTAAAAAAAAAAACACCTATTAGACTGAGAGCTAAACCTTGCAGATTGGCCTCTAAATGAAGCAGAGTATAAAAAAACCTTTATAGTTGGATAAAATGGGTCTGATCAGAAAAACGCATTAACCTAGGCATGTTAGATCAAAATTATGAACTCAAAAAAATACAGAGTTTTAAAAGACTTCCTGACTTCAGTCCTGATATGGTCCTGCTCATCAGAGGTGAAAAGAGTTTTGAGAGAGGAAGAGAGAGAGAGCCCTGAAATCATTTCCTCCCTGTGCCACAGCCAGGGAGAGGTTAAATTGACATCTTTTTTTTTTTTTTTTAAGTCCTATTGGCAGCTGTTTATATTTCAATGTAAGCTTTAGTCAGCTGGGGCAAACTGTTGAAAAAAATGTCAGAAACAAACAGAGATGGAGATTAGCATAAACAAAGGGGAACAAATAATAAGGAGCAACAAACAGAACAAGACAAAGCAATCAAACAAAAAACAATAGATGGACACTCTCTCCTCCACTTAGTCTCAGACCACTGTCAAGGTCTATTTACTAGTGCTTTTGGGCCTTGACCCAGGGTCTCTTTGGACTCCCTGTCACTTGATACACCTTTGTGCTTTATAATCAAGAACTTGATACCCTTTGAAGGATTTAGAATCAGGCACTCGGAACACCTCTAAGGCTTTCCAATCAAGTCAAATGGAGAGAATAAATGAGGTACCTCCAAACACATGCAGCTCCATGTCCTCCTTCAAAGGCTCTCTGATATGATCCTACGATTTGTATAATCAGAAAAATGAGAGAATACACTTCATTTATGTATGATCTATCAAAATGTGTAAATGCATTCTACTGTCATGTACAACTAATTAGAACAAAAAATAAATAAATAATTTTTTAAAAAGTAAAAAAGAAAAAAAGGCTCTGGGTTTACAGATGTGAGTCACATCAGAGCTGCTTCTATGGGCAGGCTCAAATCGGTTATCGCAGGAGGTCCAGACCCTCACAAGCAGACAACTCCCATAACTAGACAGGAAGGGTGCCTCTCTGTGAATAGGAGGACCTGGGATCCGTGTGCACCTGAGAGTCACAGCCCTGCCTCCAACCATCTTGATGGAGCCAACAAAATGTTAAGGGGAGATTATAATAATCACTCAGTTAATCTCAAAGCAGGAGATGGAACATTTATTCACCAACTGGTAGGCTGAGGGCAGGCTGCAAGCCTGTACTCTTTGACCCCCTCCAGGGGTTAGAGCACATCTTTTATAGTTCAAAACCACAAGTAAAGCATGTCGGTACATGAATCCTAAGAGGCTGTTGCTATGATTCAAAACCACAAGCAAAAATCATGAGCTCTAAAATCATAAGCAGAAGGGAAGTGGGTCAAAACAACCCTAGTTGAGTACAATTTAAAGAATGGTTACTAACGTCTAGACAAATACCCTCTGACATTCTATGCGGTTAGGGTACACTGCACAAGTACAGTATATAAGAATAGAAGGAACAATTTTGCCATCTTGCATTGCCAAATATGCTATGCTAAGCAATTGTTGGTGGGTACAAAGGCAAGGTTTTTGCCTGGGAGAAGCTTTTCTTATGTAACATGGAGTCTCAGGGAAAAATGGAGTCTGTTTGGTCATTGCCCATGTAACCTGCTCCATAACAAAATGACCCGGACATATCTGTCAGGTACATTTGGCCTGTAGTAGAGTTTAACTTTGATGCTTCTTTGCTGGTTTTGTGTCTGATCAGTCCATTGGTGAAAGTGAGTTGTTGAAGTTCCTAACTATTATCATATTGGAGTCTATCTCTCCCTTTAGATCTAGTAATGTTTGCTTGGTATATTTGGATAGTTCAGTTTTGGGTGCATATGTTTATAATCGATCCTTTTATCATTACATAATGACCATTTTGTGTCTTCTTGCAGTTTTTGACTTAAGGTCTGTTTTACCTTAGAGCAAAACCATTCCTGTTCACTTTTATTTCCTGTTTGCATTGAGGGTTTTTTTTTTTTTTCCATCCCTTCATTTTCTATGAGTGTCTTTACTAGCAGGGTAAGTTTCTTGTAGGCAAAATATGGTTATGTCTTTTTTTTAAATTAATTCTGCCAATTAAATTCAACACTGCCCTGACCTCTCTAAGTACTAGTTGACATACCAAAGAGCTTGTCTTTGTTTTATTATTGGTATGGTTCACAGATTCTTATTTCATTGGTTATAGTTTCATTGCTATCTTCATTTAAAATTTTTTAGTTAATAGACTTCATGTTTAGGGCCGTTTTAGATCTTTTATGTGAGGTCTTTAGCCCATTTACATTCAAAGTTATTAGGGCTGGGGTTGGGGCTCAGTGGTAGAGCGCTTTCCTAGCGTGTGTGAGGCACTGGGTTCAATTCTCAGCACCACATACAAATAAGTAAATAAAGTTTCATCAACAACTAATAAAAATATTTTTAAAAAAAACAAAGTTATTAGTGATAGTTAAACAACCTGTTGTCATTTGGTTAATTGCTTTATGACTCTTGTGCATATTCTTTATTCCTTCCTTCCTCTATTCTCTTCCTCATTTGTGCACTTATGTTACCAGTGAGTTTCATACTTTTGTGTGTTTTTGTTATAGTCGTTATTATCCTTTTGCTTCTAGATGTAGAATTTTCTTAAGCATTTCTTGTAAAACCAGTCTGGTGTTGAGGAATTCCCTCAAATTTCTGCTTGTCTGAGAAGGACTTTATTTCTTCTCCATTTCCAAGGAATGGCTTTGCTAGGTATAGCATTTTTGTTGGGGGGGAATTTTTTTTTTTTTTTTTTTGAGACGAGTCTTGCAATATTCCCCAGTCTGGTGTCAAACTCCTGGACTCAAGCAATCCTCCTGTGTCAGCTCCCAAGTAGTTGGGACCACTGTGTCCAGCTGGCATTTTTTAACCAGCAGGGTTTTTTTTGTTTTTTGTTTTTTTCCTTAGAGCACTTTGAATGTATCATCTCATTCACTCCTGCCTGCAATGTTTCAAAAAAGCAGACCACTACAATTTTCTTTCAAGGGTGTTTAAGGTTACGTAATATTCATTCACTTGGTTCTTTACAAAATTTCACAACTGGTGACAATATTTAGAAGTGACTTTTGAGGGTCTTAGTTAATAGCAAAAGACAAAAATCACATGCTACTTGTTTTTATTACCATAATACGATGATAAAGGAATACATATTCCTTAGTCAGCAATACTTTTGAAAGATATTAGGACATATCAGAAGATCTGAAAAAATAAAAGTTAAATTTCACAGTAATTAATTCCATAATTATATCCCAGATGCCACAAAGTACAGATGTTTCTAACATGGCCTTTTCAAAAGGCATAAGGAAGTACTTTTCTTTGTTAGCCACAAAGATTATTATTCAATAATAATTTATTTCTTTAAAACAAAATATTTTAGTGCCCAGTTCTTGATTTCTAAGTATCATTTCCCTCAAAAAGAAAACAGGTCCCCTTGGAGAAATGGCTGACTTGTAGGCCAGGCAGGAAAAGTGTAAGATGAACCTGAAATGTCTTGTGCTAGAAAGTAAAGAAGCATTCAAAACACTGACAAGTGGACCAGAGTAGCTCAGTGGTAGAGCACTGCCTAGCAGCGCAAGAAATAAAACAAAATGAGGAGGACACGTCAATACCAATAGGAGCCAGTGTGAAGTGGCAATCACTGACAAAAATCTGGAACAACTGGGAGCAATTAGGGGAAGGGATAGAAGGAGAGAGTATATGGGACCTCTCTGTAATTTTTGTTCAATATTTTAGTAAACCTAAAACTGCCCTAAACACGAAGTCTATTAACTAAAAATTTTTAAATGAAGATAGCAATGAAACTATAACCAATGAAATAAGAATCTGTGAACCATACCAATAATAAAACAAAGACAAGCTCTTTGGTATGTCAACTAGTACTTATAGAGGTCAGGGCAGTGTTGAAAATCACCATTTCACAACCACAATGGGAGAGTGGTTCAGGAAAGGATCATCAATGGGTGTTAATTCTAGGTGAACAAGTCTGATGAACAGCAGGGTATTTGCAGGATCTCAGTGTCTTCACACAGGTCAATTCCAAGGAGAACAGTAATAATACAGGGAGTCTGGCTAACACCTTGCCTTAATCAAAATGGAATCACAGATAAGGGGATAACAAATGGGATTCTGAGCGCCCCACACAATTTTGCAGTATTCCAGTATGCATAATCTGAATCTAACCATGAGGAACCACCCAGAAGCACAAATTGAGAAGTATTCTATAAAATAGTTGGCCCACGTTTTTCAACAACAATAACAACAAAAGACAGTGATATGAAAGACAAAGGCCAGGAACAACCCCAGATTAAATAAAGCTAAAGAAATCCAGGAAAATAAATGAATAATAAATATAAATAAGAGTGCATATATAAAGAGAGCACAAATGTGGAAAAACATTAATTTGGGGATCTAGGCAGAGTTCTCTTTTGTTTAACAAATGGTTCACGTAAGTGTGCTTATATAACAATTACTGAAAAATTACTAGAACCTTTAAAACTATTATAATCAGAAAGTCAAAAGAATCTCTTGCATTTTTAAATACATTTGGAAATACTTCTTAGATTTAATTTTTGTTACCAAAAAAGTGCTGTGTACATCTATGAAAACTCTACCTGCCCACTAAAGAAAGTATAAATTGACAGCGTATTCAAAAATCTTTTAAATGTTTCAGTTGCTTTAAGCGTATTGTTCTAAAAATAAAAATGTGAACTATTCCAACTAGTTTGCTAGAACTTTCAGACAGGAAATTAGAATGAAAACCTCAAGTTAAAAAGTCATTAGAAAGTCTCAAAATGAGTATGCAATCGGGAATTTTCTGCTTCCCTTTGGATTCAGATGTCTTCTTGAGGTTTTTTTTTTAGCTACGATGGCACAGTAAAAACAAAATCACTGATACAACCAGAATCAAACTCCAACATCTTTGAGTCATTAAGTGAAAATCCAAGATTTTCTGAGAGGAGGTCTAACAACTGGGCAGATTCACTAGAAATCACTGTTCCCGCAAAACGTGTGAACTTCATGGTATGTAACCTCGTGGGAAATTTTAAAAACAGGCACCTCTAATCGCGTTGGCCCTCATCACAAAAATTCACTGTACCATATAATTGATAGTTTGTTAGAAGTAACAACTATCTGGCTGTTCATCTCTCATCCTTTAAAATCCTTTTGCATATTTTCCTGATGTGCATATTGTTATTAAGAAATTTGGATCAATACCCTTTGAATGGCAGGGTCACTGTTCACTGGTAAAGGTCAGCGATGGAAAGGCTGAGAGCAGTTCCAAGACACCTCCCCCCAGAGGCGGGCTCCCCCCAGGGCTGCGCGCCCCAAAAACGAGGGCTGCACTCCGGACACTCCCGCCCACAGGAACCTAGTCCCGCGTCCTAAGACACCCCCACCCCCGGGGTCCCGGCCAGGCCCCTATGGATTCCCAACGTCGCGTTCCGGACAGCTGGGTCAGCGACTGCCGGGCGCGATCTAGGGAGAGGGCAGGGAGCCAAAGCAGCGGGAGCACGCCAGGCCCAGAGCTCCGCGCAGGCGCGCCGGCAGCTAGCCAAGTAGCAGTCAAGGTCAGGCCTCCGCGAACTGAGAGGCCACCGGCCGGAAAGAGGGGGCGCCCGGAGAAGGCCAAGCAACCCGCTCCTTTCAAAACCCGGGGCGGGGCGTTGGCCTAGGGGAGGGGCGGGGCGTTCGCCGAGGGGCGGGGCGGGGCGTTCGCGGAGGGGAGGGGAGGAGCGGAGCGCTCGCGGACGGGAGGGGCGGGGCGTTCGCCGAGGGGAGGAGGAGACTAGCGCTCGCGGAGGGGAGGGGCCGAGCGTTCGCGGAGGGGTGGGGGAGGGGCGGGGCGGGGCGGGGCGGGGCGTTCGCGGCAGAGCCGGAGGGCGCGTTCGCCGCCCGCGGGAGGGCTGAGGGGCGAGGGGCGGGGGACCGGTATGTTCTCTGGCGAGTCGGCCGGGGCGTAGCCTTCGCGGAGCTGTGGCTGCGCTCAGGTTGCCGGTGGCCTCGGCGCGGCTTGCAGGACAGAGGATGTGAGCGGCCGGGACCGCCGCGGCCCGCGGACGATGCTCGCCCTGCTGAGCGCGACGACGCTGGTGCTGGTCGCCGGGGCGCCGTGGTTGCTACCCGCAGCCGCAGGTGAGAGATCCGGACTGGGCGCAGGGCTGGTGGCGGGGCGCGAGCCTGGGCTGATGGAAGCCGTGGCGGGACGCGGTGGGGAGGGGACCGACGTCTCCGGGAAACCGCTGGTGGCCTGTGCCCTAGTGGTGTAGCGTGGCCTTAGCGCTCAGCTCGAGCCCGGGTCCTCGGGCCGCTGGCCGGGGAGCCGGAACGCCCGCCCCGGGTTGGGGGCGCCCCCTAGACCGAGCGCCCTGGGGCCGCGCCCGGCCTCCCACCCTCGGGGACCCCGCTGTGCCACGGCCCCCTGTTGGCGTTTGCTTCCTTTGGAAAAATCCTCAGCTCTGCTGTCGGGTTTGATAATAAACACGGCGTCCCTGAAACGCACTTCCTCGATTTAATGAACAGTTGCCCCCAGTCCTTGGCGGAGTGAAGTAAGTCTTGCGGGAATTCCTCCGCCCTCAGGATTCGCACACGCTAATAGCAAAATAAGACAAGAACAGCTGCGCGTGGTGGCAGGCCTGTGATCCCAGCTACTAGGGACACTGAGGCAGGTGGATCCAACTTAGTGAGACCCTAGCTCAAAAAGTTGAAGGGCTGGGGATGTAGCTCAGTGGTAAACTTCCTGAGTTCACCTGCAGTACCGTTTAAAAAAAAAAAAGAAAGAAAGAAAAGAGAGGAGCAGGTCGCCACTAGGCTAACTTCTTGTAATTCATAATGCTTAGCTAGGATGCTTTAGGGGTGTGGCAACTATTGTTAAGATTGAGAAGAGCCAGGGCACACGTCTGTAATCCCAGAGGTTCGGGAGGGTGAGGCAGGAGAACCGCGAGTTCACAGCCAGCCTCAGCAAAAGCGAGGTGCTAAGCAACTCAGTGAGACCCTGTCTCTAAATAAAACACAAAATATGGTCGAGTGCCCCTGAGTTCAATCCCCGGTGCCTCCTCCGCAAAAAAGATAGAAGAGAAGTAATTTTGTAGTGACAGGTACCCAAAGAGAAACACGGCCTAGCATCCCAGTGCAGGAGTCCAGGAGGCCTGGTGAGGCTACTAGTGGGTCTAAATACCTATTTTCTTAGAAAATCATATACTTGTATGGTACATGATATGGTATTCCTCAAACTCTCCACATATAGTATCTAATAGTATATGGGTGTTAGGGTCTTGATACAACCCATAATAATTTCTTCGAAGTTTTTTATGAAAAATTTGCAATAAACTCATATTTGCTTTAATGTAAAAAGAATTTTCCCATAAAATGAACATTAGAAGAAGATGTGCATTGAGAAGTTAATTTTAAACTTCTTTAAACTTAGGTTAGAGAGATGCTAAAATATAACTTCTAGGTACTTAGCGTTTATTTTCCTAACTATATACCAAACAGTAATTTGAGTGTTTTAGAGATGCATACTCACTTAACTTTCAGAACCTAGACAGTATTGTCCTTATTTTACAGATGAGGAAGCTGAGGCACTTGAGACCCTTTAGTAACTGCATGAAACCAGTCAGCTACTGGCTGAGTGGGAAATCATACACTGAGAGTCTGAGAGCCTTATGACTTAACCTAACTGAACTGTTTCTTAGAGCAAAACAATTTAAATTCTTGACTACCCACCTATATATTTAGGGCCTACTTATCACTTATCTTTTGATTAGCTAATGTTCTTTTTCCCCAAAGCAATACTAACATTCAAACTAAGTGAAATATTAACCCAAATTTGAGATGGTTGGTTTTTCAAAAATCATAAAAATATGAATACTTTTTAATCTATTAAGTGCAATTGTAGGATCCTAGTCTTAAGAAACTTGTCCAAAATATAGGAAGAAATTTGTATTCATATTTGTATGGATGTATGTGTGTGCATTTATGTCAGACTTAAAAAGATAACTGTGTTAACTCTCCATTGCTGGGATGAAATATTTGAGAAAAACAACTTAAAGAGGGAAAGATGCATTTTGACTCATGGTTTCAGAGATTTTAGCTCATGATTGGCCTGCTCCATTGCTTCAGCAGAACTTCATGGCAGAAGGATGTGGCAGAGGACAGCTGCTCATATCATTTCAACAGTGAAGCAGAGAGAAAGAGAGGAGAAGCCAAGGCAACATAAAGCCTTGTAGGCTTGCCCCCATTGAACCACTTCCTCTGAGTAGACCTCACCACCTACAGTTTCCACTACCTGCCAATAATACCATCAAATATGTATCCTTCAAAGAATGAATCCACTGGTGAGGTCAGAGCCCTCATGAGCCAGTCAATTCCAAAACCCAACACTACTGCATTGGGGATTAATTCTTCAACACTTGAGCCTTTGGGGGACATCCAAACCATAACATTCTGTCACTGGCCCAAAGGCTCATGTCCATCTCCAAGCATCCCTTAGTCTTAACAGTTCCAGCATTTCTCAAAAGTCCAAATCTAAAGGCTTCTATCAACTCAAGGCAACTCATAGCTGTGAATCCCTGTAAAAATCAAAAAGCAAGTAATATACTTTCACATACCATGATGTAACAGGCACAGAGTAAACATTCCAGCAGGGCAAACATGGAACCTGCAGCTCCATCTGTCATCCAGGGCACCAGGTGATGAGCTACGATAGTTCGGGGCAGCCCCACCACTGTGGCTTTGCCGGTTGCAGCCCACTTGGTCTCTTTTCTTGGACTGGCTCTGCTCACTGCCTGCAGCTTTTCTTGGCAGACAGTCTGCATTATTCTCATCTCTGCCTTCCTGAGGTCTCCCTTGCGGCTTCAGTTTCACTCACAGCTTCACGTACTGCTCACTTGTGGGCTGCTGTCAGGCCAATCCTGTGACCCATTACCTGGCCTCTCAGGCATACCTTTGAAATCTCAGTGAAAACCCCATAACCCTTTCATTCTGCATTCCTGCAAAGCCAGCACTGTGGGGATGATGCCAAGGTCTGTGGCCAGGCCTGCTTAGACCATGCCTGCTGTAGCCTCTGAATGCTAGGGAAACAGCATGCTGAAACAAATCCTGGGGCTGTAGCTTCCTAAGTGACCCTGTGAGACAGGGTGCCCTGTACTCTCTTCTAAAAGCAAATTCTTTCAAAGGAGTTTACACGTTTGCACTCCTGAGTCTGCAGTGGGTAGAGACTGACCAATGCCTGAGATGCCCCCAAGGCATCTTTCCTGTTGTCCAGGTGAAAAGTATCCATTATCTCTTTAGTGGCACTAATCTCTTCAACAAGTACATCTTCCTTGGCCCCAATTCACTGACTTCTTTTATGGCCAAATGAAAAATTTCAAATCTTTTTGCCCCAGTTCTTGTTCCTGATTTTCACTGTGAAGCTGACAAAAAGCAGCCAGCAATATCCATGCCACCTAAATACAGTGTTGCCTTGAAATTTCCCCCACTACATTAATTAGTCCATCGTGTTTAAAACTCAGACTCATATAAGGACTCAGAGCATGGACAAAATATAGTCAGAGTTCTTTGCCAGAATGGAACAAGAATGGCTTCTAGTCCACTTCTCAACACGGTCCTTGTTCCCATCTGTAACCTCATGAGCACAGTCCTTACTATCTACATTCTGTCAGCATTTTGGTCTTCTGAGCTTCCACCAGAATTGCCTATTAAACTCCACTTACAACATTCTGAGACTTCTCTAGACTTTTCCAAATTCCTCCCACAAACCAGTTCCAAAGACTTCTGAATCATATGGTCATATATAATCACAGCAAAAAACCCCACTCTTGGTATCAAGAGTGTTAGTCAACTTTTTGTCACAGAGACTTAAAATAGGAAATATTTGTTTTGGTTCATGGTTTCAGAGATTTTGGTCCATCATTGGCTGGATCCATTGTTTTGGACCTGAGGTAAGGCAGAAAATATGACAGAAGGATGTGTAAGAAGACAATTGCTCACTTTATGGTAGCCAGTAAGCAGAGAGAAAGGAAGGAGCAAAAGACAAGATCTACCCTTTTAGGGCATACCCCCCAGTGAACCACTTCCTCTAACTAGGCTCCGCCACCCACAGTTACCACCACTTGCCAATAATGCCATTAAATATGAATTCTTCAATGGAGTCATCCATTGATGAGATCAGAGCCCTCATATTCCAATGACTTGCCAAAATCCTATTTCTGAACACTGCTACATTGGGGACCTAGCCTTCAACACATGAGACTTTGGGGGGACATTCCAGATTCTAACCATACTAATAGCAAACCCCACTGGCCACCAAGATGAATGTGAGCAGGGCATAGTACTTCCTGCCAGTAGTCCTAGTACTGGGGAGACTGAGGCAGGAGGATCACTTGAGCCCAGGAGTTTGAGACCAGCCTGGGCAACATTCACAAGCAACAACAACAAAAGAGATTTATGTGAAAGGTTGGAAGCCACCAAAAATATAAATAAATGCCCATTTACACCTTTTGCATGCAAGAAAGGTGAAATAAATTTTATTAAGAAGAGATTTCTAGGGGCTGGGGTTGTGGCTCAGCAGTAAAGTGCTTGCCTAGCATGTGTGAGGCCCTGAGTTCAATCCCTACCACCGCCCAAAAAAAGAAGAAGAAGAGATTGCTGATGTACAACAGAATCTGGGAAAACTAAAATCTTGTTTAATAACTGTTATTTCCACTGTCCTTGTCCACTTACTAATAAGTTTTTTGTTGATCTCCCAAGTGACTCTAACTTCATTTAGCAATAGAAGGATTTCACCTTGAGGATATCCCTGAATCTCCCCATCAGATTACCTCTGAATCTCTCAAGGCCCAGAATTTCTTGAATTAGCATATTCTGAACAGTACTATAAATATTACAAATACCATCAGATCTTTTATTAATCCCTGTAAATCTAACTGCTACCCATTGGATGCACAAAATCTATAAACTTCAACAAATTGGATAGGAATCAAGTTAAGAGGGATATAAGGGAAATAAGGGATAAAGAAATATGTTCTTTTCAGGGTGCAGTTGCAAAGAATTAGAATATGAAACTTTGACTTGAGGTTCAGAGACCTGGTGGGTACCTCCTTAAATTTAAAAAGAAAAAGTTTTTTTCAAAAGACGTTTTCTCAGAAGTCTCCTCACTGGGCACGGTGGTACATATTTGTAATCCCAGCAGCCCAGGAGGCTGAGGCAGGAGGATCGCGAGTTCAAAGCCAGCCTCAGCAATTTATGGAGGCCCTAAGCAACTCAGGGAGACCCTGTCTCTAAATAAAATACAAAAAAGGGCTGGGATATGACTGAGTGGTTGAGTGCCCCAGGGATCCATCCCTGGTGCCCCCCTAAAAGCGTCTCTTTTGATCCCATACTGTATCTGTAACTGGAAAATAGAAGAAGCAATCCCAGTAAAGTTCTACAAGAACCTCTGTGGTAAAAATAAAATAAATAAGTCCACTTGGAAGGAAATGATAAAATGGTCGAAGTCAAAGCTGAAAATGTTAAATTTATCAGAAATAAACCTAAAAGGTAGTTTTTAAAAGTTAGAGCTTACCGGTGAATGATCTTTGTATTTAAGAAATTTCTGGAAGCCCAGCTGATTAGCCTGAAACATACAAATGAAGAATGATGCTATGTAGACTCTGTCTTTAATGGTTTGAGATGTGTGTTTTACACAGAAAAGCAGTTTGTAAAAATATGTCTTTTGGGGATTCTGGAAATACAACTGTAATAGAAAGCAAAAGAGTCTCCCCCCGCCCCCGCCACCCCAAGTAGCACTGGCGTAGTCTGTCTGGTGTGACAGTTCCAGAACTTTGGAGTCTATTTTACAGGCTTGCAACATCAAGGGGAAGACTCAGATGAACAGAGGTGTCTATAGTAATATTAGGAAAAATGGACTTTATACCATTGTTGACATAAAGTAATAACTCTCCTTTAAATGAAATAAGAAAATAGTTTATTCTAAGCCAACTATGAGTGATCATGACCTGGAAACACGGATTCAAGTTACCCTACATGACATGTTTCTCTGAAGTTCATATGTTACATGAACTTTTATATTCACACAACAAAGCCATAAATCAATAATCCATTCATTAAATACATTGATGGGGACAATACACAGGCAAGTTAAGGTAAAGAGGGAAAATTTGGAATTGGATGGGGATGGTATCTGACAGCATTCTTAGCCAGAAGATCAGTCAAGTCAGGGATCCATTTTACGTAATTGTGATTAGAATATTAGGTGAGCTGCAAAAGATCAGAAGTAAGGGCTTGTTTTCTAAGGGCACAGGGGCAGCCTTTATCTCAAGCCTCCCACCTGCACTTCATCTCCTTTCAGGAGAAAGCTTGTCTGTGTCTTGTACTTGCTTGAAGAGTTCCATTTTAATATAGTTTTTTTTCTTCCAGAAATGCTTAACTTCACGCACTAAAGGTTACACACAATGAGGAGATACAATAGTTATTTGTGTACCTCTTGGCAAACCATCAAAATATCTGAAGCAAATACTGATGGAATTGAAGGGAGATGTAGACAGTTATACAATAATAATTGGAGACTGCAATTTTTACCCCTCTTGAAAGTAAATAGAACAAGTAGACAGAAGATAAGGAAATAGACTAGATCACTATCAACAAAGTAAAAAGTCAACCTACAAATGGGAGCAAATATTTGCAAAGCATGTATTGATAACGAATTGATACCCATAATATATAGAAAGTTCCCAAAACTCAAGAACAAAGTAAACCAATTAAAAAATAACCCAAGGAGTTGAACAGACACTTCTTCAAAGAAGATGCACAAATGATCAGTAAGCACATGAAAATATCCTCAACGTTGTTAGTTGTTCAATACAAACTGAAACTACAAGATACTACTTCTCACTTATTAGAATGGCTACTATCAGAAGAAAAGAGTAAGAGTTGGTGAGGTTGTGAAAAAACTGGAAGCCTTGTGTACTGTTAGTGCAACCACTATGGAAGACAGTATGGAGGTTTTCCAAAGAATGAAAAATACAATCATTGTAATGATCCAGTAATTCCACTTCCAAATGCATACCACCAAAGAATTGAAAACAGAGTCTCAAAGAGATACTTGTATATCCATATTCATAGCCACATTATTCACAGTAGTAAAATGTGGAAACACCCAAGTAGCCGTCAGTGAATGAATGGATAAGCCAAATGTGATGTGTAAGCAATGGGACACTGTTAAGCCTTTAAAGGAGGGAAATTCTCATATTTGCTCCAACACTGACAAATATAATGAAAACATTATAAGTGAAATACGTTAGCTGCAGAAAAGGAAATACTTGATCATTCCACCTGTATGAGGTATTTAGTCAAAATCTAAGAGATGGACAGAATGGTTGACAGGACTGGGTCAAGGGGAACGGGGAGTTATTGTTTAATGGGTATAGATTTTCAGTCTCCAAGATGAAAGGAGTTAGGAACTTGGGTGGTGGTGATGGCTGCAGTGTTATTGTATATAATACTGCTAGACTGTACCCTTATTGTCGAAGACGGTAGGTTTCCCATTATGTGTATTTTACCATCATTTTTAAAATTGGAAAAAGTGTTTCCTGTACTCAACAAGTATTTGAGAGCTGAGTACATCTACTTAAGTGTGAAATTGAGTGGTGCAGATTACATGACACCAGGGTAGGAGGACAGCAAGACCAACATGAGCAGCAGTATTCAGCGAAGGTTCTTTTAAGGGGTCAAGAACTGGGTCTTGGAGGATTTGGGTTATCAGAAAAAAAGAGAGGTATGCTGCAGAGTGGAGGGGCCAGAAAGGAAGGCTGAGGAAGGAGGTAATCCACTTGGTAGAAGATACTTATTAGAAGTAGTAAAAAAAATAAGGTGGATTCTTAGATGGAAATCCTTAAAAATAAACAGAAAAGCTTAGTGGACATATTCAGAAGTTGGAACATGTTTCAGTTCCTGAGGGGCTCAGCTGACAAAAACATTCATCTCTGCCTCTCAGTTTTGTTATTTGAGTTCTGAAAACAACTGTCAACTTTGAAATCACATCTGCTCAATTCTCCATCAGAATATATGAAGCTTCTATCTCTGAAAAGGATGTGAAACCAAATTGAGGCTGTTAAACAGTTGAACCTTGTGTTCCTGGTGTATTACTTCTGAGACCAAAAGAGCTTTTTTTCAATTAAAAGAGAACTTTTTTTATGGATGAAAAATCTCAACCTTTTTTCCAGATCTCTCAGATGGAGAAATATAATTAACACATTCCCACCACTGAGCCACATCCCCAGCCCTATTTTGTATTTTATTTAGAAACAGGGTCTCACTGAGTTGCTTAGGGCCTCGCTAAGTTGCTGAGGCTGGCTTTGAACTCGGGATCCTCCTGCCTCAGCCTCCCAGGTGCTGGGATTACAGGCGTGTGCCACCACGCCCGGCTAGATTTTTTAAATATGGCAGCTCACCCTGACCTGATCCACAGTTTTCCGTTCCATAGTCAGTCATGGGCTGAAAAATATTAAATGGAAATTTCTAGAAATAAGCAGTTCAAAATCTTAAAATTGTGTCCCTTCTAGAGTATCGTGATGAAATACCACTATGTGCTGCCTGGGACAAGAGTCATCTCTCCCAGTGTATTCCATGGTGGACGGTCACCCCCATGCAGTCTACCAATTACCCTTACTTTACTTAATAATGACCCCAAAGCACAAAATTTTATTAGTGTTGTTACAGTTATTCTATTTTTGTTAGTATTGTTAATCTCTACCTAATTTATAAATTAGACTTTACCACAGGGGTGTGTGTGTGAGAGAGAGAGAGAGAGAGAGAGAGAAAGAGAGAGAGAGAGGAGAGAAATTAGACTGTATAGTGTTTGATTTCATCTATAGTTGTTTCTGGCATCCACTAGGGGTCTTGGTGCACAGCTCCCACAGATAAGGAGGAACTACTATATACTTTGCTTTATTTGAATGTATTCACTCTTTAATTATGGGTGGGAAGGGAAGAATAACATTTTTTAAAGTATCTGTGTAGCATATGCATAATTTTGTTTCTGGTTATCTTTATAGGTGGAAAAAATCTAAAGCCCCCTGAGAATATAGAGGTCTACATCACAGATGACAACTGCACCCTGGAGTGGAACAGCAGTGAAGAGACTGTTGGGAATGTGACCTTTTCAGCAGTTTATCAAATGTAGGTGACTCTACTTATTGATTTGCCAGAATGATGTGGATAATATTTATGATTTTCCATATTTTTATTGGTGCATTATAATTATATGTAATGACGGGATTCATTGTTGTTTGTTCACACAATGTAACAATATGATTTGGCTAGTATCATTCCCCAATATTTCCCCTTTCCCTCATCCTGGTCCCTTTCCTGTACTCTACTGATCTACCTTTGATTTTTATGAGATCCTCCCACCTTTCTATTCCTTTTTTCCTCTCAGTAATTATAACTTTATCACCATAGTTTCAGATTTGGAAAACATTTGTGTTTTTTTCATTTATTAGAAATTTTCTGTCTACATAGTATTTGTAATCCATTTCTACAAATAGAGACTTTGTCAAATTCATCTTTGAAGCAAAAGAGATTTGAAGTGAGTGTGATAAAGGCTTTTCTAAACACAGCCAACCCCATACCTTCTCTGCTGTGGATATTCCAGATTCATTAAATGTATATTAGTGTCTGAACTGGAGCATGCATGGAGGATATGGGACACTATCCAAAAAGGCTAATCGAAGGTCTTAGAATACATAACCAGACCTCCTATGGTCAGGTTTTCCTATTATTTCCATCATACACAATATTTTAAATTTAGATACAGTTTGTAAACTACATTGGGCTCTGTATTGGAGTTTCAGTGTCTTTTCCTTGGTACTGACTTTCTGTTTCATGGTTGCCAAGAGGATAGGCAGGCAGGACTTGCAGAGAAAAGGGTTATAGGAGGGGACACAGTTCAGGACGTACAGTCCTGGGCCTCCCAGTGGGTGTTGGGACCTGTCTGCTAACCATGGTCCACTGTCCAGGGAGGAGAAGACAGTGAAGAAGCAAGGTGTTAGGGCCTTCAGAACCAGGATTCCACCCCTTCAACCATGACACTGTTGTTCTCCACTTGTTATTAAAACTGGAATAGCAGTCTCACAGCTTTCTAATTATGTGTATATCTGTATGTGCAGAAATTCATTTTTATCTCCAGAGATTTTCTTTGAATTGAATTGAGTTTTGCTACCAGTTTATTCTTCGCCTTAGTTCAGAATCTTCTTGTGAAACAACAGCCATAGGTGTAGCAGGGTCATTTCAGGTACCTTATAATAAAGAGCAGAGGGCCATTGCTCTCACACCTGCTTTCCTTCTCACGTCGTGTATGCCAGATGCTCTAGTTCATCATAATCTTTTACCCTTCCACTCCGACTTTTGCATCAAATGATTTTTTTCAGTGTATTCTTACTGTGTTTTGTTCCACTAATTTACAAACCACTCTCTTTGCAGAAATATGACCAGAATATACATTTGGATTAGGACAGTGTAGTGTAGTGTGGACTCAAGACAGGCTGCTTGCTTTGAAACCCATCTTCGGCAGATTTTTCTATCTAAAACATCAATGTTTATAACTTCTATCTAAAATGGATTGTGATATATGTAACATGTAGCACTCATTGTTTCAGTTAACAAATACCGAATGCCTTCTATGCCAAGCACTCAGTGAACAGGAGAAATAAAGATGGCCCAAAGTTGCACTGCAAAACTGCCTTTATGAAATGAATCTTATATTGGTTGCATATTCACTTTTCACATTGTATTCTATCCTGATCTAATTACTGGAGATTAGAAATGTTTCTTAAGAAAGTATAAAAGTAGCCCTTACTGAAATAGTACCCTTAAGTGCAAAAGCATTTTAATAAAAGTTTTGCTGCATTTTCTAAAGCAGAAAGAAGATAGAGTGAGAATGGATCAAAACCATATTAATATATTTATTTATTATTTTTGGCAGTGCTGAGAATGGAACCAGGGCCCTGTGCATCCTAGACAAGTGCTCAACCACTGAGCAGCACCTCTAGCCTCTGCCCCCTTTTTAAAAAGAGAATCCATTCTCAATCATATAAGCTTCTTGGGTTGACTAGTTCCACTGGAGGAATTTGTTTATGTTAACATTTTAAGTCTTTTGTTTCTGGTGGTGTAATAAAAGCAATGATGGAGACCAGGAAGCAGAGGAGTGGTTGGGTTTTGGAGAGGGCAGAGGAAACCCCCAAACTGCACTGATGCTGAGGTCTGCCTTAGGACAGGTAATATATTCATAGAAGAACAGAAGGGGATCTTCAAATCCAATTTTCACTTAGAAGATCCAAGAACAGAAAGTAAATTGCCAGAAGTCACACAACTGTCCTTTACAAAGCCAACCCAGAATCTGCTTTTGCCTTATGGGACGTGAATTTCTCTGCTTCCATGAAATCTTAATGCAGCCACCCATAAAATTGTGTTATAGAACTGTGTTGAAAATCAATTATATGAGAGCCAGGTGTGGTGGCGCACACCTGTAATCCCAGCTTCTGGGGAGGCTGAGGCAGGAGGATTGCAAGTTCGAAACCAGCCTCAGCAAAAGGGAGGCTTTAATTAAGCAACTCAGTGAGACCCTGTCTCTAAATAAAATACAAAATAGGGCTGGGGATGCGACTCAGTGGTCAAGTGCCCCTGAATTCAATCCTCGGTCCCCCCGTAAAAAAAAAACAATTATATGTCTGAATTATTCCATTTTATATGTAGTAGCTTGATTTATAGGTATTGGAAAAGAGTGAAAGAGTACACATTAAAATGTTAACAGGACATGAACTCAAGTAGAGGAAATAACTTCCTAAGCTGGTTTTGTAACATTAGAGAGGGAAAATGTATTCGACACGCTTTTGTCTGACTTGTGCTCATTCGTTCCTTTACTTTTTTTTTTCACTTGAAGGCCTGGGATGGATGATTGGATAAAATTGCCTGGCTGTCAACATACTGCGAGCACCAAATGCTACTTTTCTCTCCCCGATTTGGCTGTTTATGAAGAAGTTCAATTGCGAATAAGAGCAGAAAAAGGAAATGACACTTCCTCATGGAGTGAAGTTTACTCATTTATACCATTTAATAAAGGTAATAAAAACCAAACTTGCATTCTGAACTGTGGTATATTCTTTAGTAAATGTTGCCAGAATGATTCTCTTCCCAAACCCATTGATTCACATGATGTAAAATCTCCGGTCTTTAAAAGAACAAAAATGCCTTTAAATCTCTTTCTTCCTCCTGCTCTGGCCCCATTTTTCTGCTTTCCTATAGTAGTAGTTCTCAAAGTGTGGTCCCCAAGACCCTTTCAGAGAGTCCATAAAGACAGAACTATTTTCATAGTAATCTGATACTTCATTATCTTTCTCCTTTGCATTCTTTCTTATGTGCACAGTGGAATTTTCTGAAGAAGGCCGTTAGATACATGATGTAGCTGATTAAACGCAGATTTGAGATTCATTTTCTTTATCAATTCAGACATTAAAGAGATTTGAACTTGGAACCTTCTGGTCTGGAGTCAGATGCACTACCGTTGCACCACGAGGCCGAACGCCACAAGGCTGGGAAGCATTGTGGATACTTTATTTCTGAATTAGAATAAGTTTCTAAAAAAAGAGATTTGAAAAAAAAAATATAAAACACCACTACAGTTCCAAGTTTTTTTGTTTTGTTTTGGATAATATGTAACAAATGTTTGTTGCCATACAATAGGTTTATCATTTTTTGTTTTTGTTTTTGTTTTATAGTACTAGGGATTGAACCTGGGAGCATTCTGCCTCTGGGCTACATCCTGACCCTTTTTTAAAATACTATTTTGAGACAGAATGTCACTAAATCATCCAGGCTGACCTCAAGCTTGTGACCCTCTTGCCTCCCAAGTAGCTGGGGTTATGGTGTCCACCACCTTGCCTCACTTTATGTTTGTTTCCTTTTTTTTTCCTCAATGAATTCATCAATATTTTATAATTTTATTAGTTTTAATATTTAATATGCAGAATAAAGACATATCCCATATAAACAAAAACTCTTTGGTAACCTTAATAATTTCTTTAAAAAGTGTAAAGAGACCATAGAAATGAAAATTTGCACTCCATGTGTATACAATGAATCAAAATGAAGTCTGTAAAAATAAAAATAATAATAAAAAAATAATAACAACACAAAGTGTAAGGAGGTCCTGAGACCAAAAAACAAGTTCAAGAACGGAACAAAAGAGAATGGTCTGCACTCCCTGTCTGTACTTCATTTTCCCCCATTTGCTCATTGCCCCTCTCCCTTTGAGCCTTCTTCCTCCCTGCTGCAGGAAAACCATCCTTCTCAAGGTAACCAGCGACCTCACATGCAAGTGAATTCCCAGTTCTCTTCTGGTTGGTCCTCCAGCTCTCTAGAAATGCCTCCTTTACTGGCTGTCTAGGGCATTTCTCCTTCCTGGTTCTCCTGCCCACTGGTTGCCCACTGCCAGTTTCTTCATCTCTCCCAGACTTTTAAATGTCAGATTGCTGCAGGGGCCAGTCTTTGAACCTCTTCTCTGCTCACTCCAACAGTAATCTTATGGCTTTCCAGATCATCTGTATGCTCTTGCTTCACAAAATTGTGCCTCCAGCCCCGTTCTTCCCCTGACCTTTAGACTTGTATCACCACCCTTATTCAACACCTCTGGATGTTAAAAGTCATCTCACATTAAAATGGTCAAATAAAGCTCTCCATTTCCCCCTTAAAAATCCTGCTCTTCCTGCAGTCTTAACCTCTCAGTTAATGACATCAGATGTTGATTTGCTCAGACCAGGAGCCCATAGTCATCCTTGACACATCTTGTCTGTCAACACATTCTGTCTGATTCATCTTCAGTGTATACCTGACTTTCCTCACTTCCAACCTAAAAACCACGCCACTTTCATTCTTCACTTGATTTCTTACTGGTCTCCTTGCCTGCCAATATCTTAACCAGGATGCTCTTTCCACAACCTGAGTCACATCTTGGCACTCCTAATCTTAGCCCCCAGATGACTTCTTGGACTACTAAGGCAATGAAGTTCTTTTTTCACATGTGGCCTCTAGTCTCCTCCCTGATCTGTTTCAACCACCCTGAGCCATTCTAGCAACTTCTTTTCTTCCTGAAAACATTAAACTCATTCCCATAATTGGGGCTTGGCACCCTCAGCCTGGGTGACTTTTTCCCTAGATATTTGCATACTACCCCTTGACTTCGTTCAGGCCTCAGTTCAAAAGCATCAAGAGATGCTTTTCCTCACTAATATATCTAAAATAGCATTTGCTACCATTCTTCAACCCTTTATATTACTTTATTTTTCTTTATAGCACATGTTTTTTTATGCATTGGTTTACTTGAGGTTTTTGCCATCTACCATGAGAATGTAGGTTCTCTATTTTGCTCTGTTGAAGACCCAGTACTTGTTGAGTGAATGTCTTGACCTGGCATTAGAGACGAGTCATTGTAATTGTTTTGATTCCTACAGCTCAGATTGGTTCTCCAAAAGTGCATTTAGCAGCTGAAGATAAGGCAATAACAATACACATCTCTCCTCCCGGGACAGTGGACAGTGTTATGTGGTCTTTGGATAATGCAGCCTTTACATACAGCCTAGTTATGTGGAAAAACCCTTCAAACGAAGAGGTAAGCATTTTTTAACCTTTGTTTAATGTGAGAGAAAAATTAGGTGAATTAATTGTAAAATTTGACTTTATACTTTTCTGAAGAATAGATCTCTTCTTTTTTTTTCCCCCTTAATTATAGAAAAGGATTGAAACAGTTCATCCTGGAGATAAAATTCATAAACTTTCACCAGAGACTACTTATTGTTTAAAAGTTAGAGCAGAACTACGTAGGTACAGCAAAATTGGTATCTATAGTCCAGTGCGTTGTATAAATACGACAGGTAAGGAGAACCTTTTGCCTTAAAACTATAACTGTATCTTGTATTTATTTTTCCCACAGGCACTGAACCATATGTTATGTGATGGTTTAATAAATATTAACACAAAAGCATTATAGCAGTATTTACGTAAATTAAAAACAGTATTTGGTTTTTGCCTCAAGTAAATAGTAATAAAAATTAATTCTACTTAAAAGTTCAAATATTTTATATGACAAAATGTTTCTTACTTGCTCGAAATCCATAAAAGGGGGAGGTAGTTGATGGTAGAATGGTTAGTGTTCCAAAAAGTGTACTGCTAAATGAAATATGAAAATATTGCATCCTGTTCTGTCTAGTCTTTGGTATCTTGCCAGTAATTAAGGTCAAGAGTGGGAGGTGAAAGTTGTTTGTTATTTTAATTATAAACTTAACATGCTTTCTTTCTTAAAATCAAACAATACATAAGAGTTTAAGTGAGCTTTTCTTCTCTTTCTGTCTTACCCCCAATTCTGTTCCCAGAGATAAGCATTGTTATCAGTGCATGTGTATACTTTTTTTCAGGACTTGTAAGAGGTACAGTTTGGGGTGTTTTGTTTTTAAAATTAAAAGAGAATCCTGATACATGTATTTATTTTACAACTTGCTTATTTAACCCAGTATGTTGGGGATATCCTCTGTATCAATACATACAGATCTAGCTCAATCTTTTAAATGGCTGCTTAGTATTTCATTGTGTGAATGTACACCGCAGCTTTCTTGTCACCTTAAAGATCAGATGTAAGCCTTTTATCATTTGGCCCATGTTGTTAAGAATTCCGCCATATATTCTCTAGCTAGAGTAAAATCATATGCTATTCAATGTATTCTTTGGTTTCTAGTTGAAAATAAGCTGCCTCCACCAGAAAATTTAGAAATCAGTGCTGAAAATGAGAGCTATATTCTGAAATGGGATTATGTATATGTGAACTCGACCTTTCAAGCTCAGTGGTGCCAGTAAGTTCTTTTCCATAAATTTCCTTTTGTCCCATGTGTTTTGATTATATTTTCATGCCACTTAAGCCACCTGCAGCTCCTTGCACCTACAGTGACTGACTGAGAAGTGGGTATGCTCCAGCTATGTGCATAACCAGCTAGTTGATGTTGAGCTCATGACTTAACCTCCATGTGCTTCAGTTTCTTCATTTGTAACAAAATGGGTATATTCTAATCCCTAAGGTTCTTACTGGCTCTTCTTATGGGTAGATATGATTTTGTTCATTCTTTTGTGTGTGTGTATGTGTATGTGATGCTGGCCAGTGAACCCAGAGCCTTGCACATGGTAGGCAAGTGCTCAACCACTGAGCTATACCACGCACCCTAGTTTCATGTATTATCTCCCCAATCAGGACTGTTTGATTTTGACCCTGATCTTTTCTCCAGCGCTCACTTTTCCCATAAGTCCTAGAAATTATATCAAGCTACTCACTTCAACTTGTTCAATCCAAAAAGTTAACCCTCCTGTTTTCTTTATTTCAGTGGTTTTGCTGAATTTTTCTAATGATCTCATCAGTAGGAAATTAAAGAAAGTTGGAGAGAACAGACTTCAGTATGGTCAACTAGAGACTAGCCAGTATGAATGAGGTCTTGGTACTGCATAAATTAAATAACTGCGTACACTTTATATCAATTGGAAAATGGCAGGGGATGAATAGAGAGGGAGGAGAGAAGAGAAAATCATAAGGAAGGAAAAATGGGTTTTGGGGAGATCAGGGATGGAAAGAAAGATAAACTCTGAGGGCAGAAGAATAGACGGACTAAAAGACGACAAGAAGAAAAGGAAAGAGGAACAGCAGGTGGAGAGGAGTCAATACTCATCTTCTGTCCTCTTTAATGTTGTCCTGGAACCAAGGATGGCTGATGGGAGGGGAGCACAGTCCTGTGCATTTGTGCCCCGTCTATTCAGATGGACAGACTCCCCAGGGGATTGTGCAGTGACCTTTTGTGTCTACTCCACTTTCAGAACCATGTTAAATGATAGGGCCACAGAATAGAGAAGGAGCGGTGATGCCGGCAGCTGGTCCCTGAGTGTCTCTTGGTGCCCTGAGGGCTACTTGGTGCCCTGTACAAAGCACCGAAGAGGTGAAATGAACAGGAAGAAGCATGCGAGTCCAGAAACCTAAGGCAGCCAGCTGACACTGCTCAGTGACCTGTGGCTTGGGGCTGAGCGGTGGCATACAAATTGTAACAGTTATATAAATCAAAACGTGAAAGCGGGTAGGGCTGGGGAGCATAGAAGCCACTTGGAAGGATGTCAGATAATAACGAGGCCTTGATGCTGATCATTGTTTTCAAGTGAATGAGAGAGGGTATCTAGTGGGAGCAACAGCAGGAGGGGAAACTGAGGAATAGGAAGAGACCTAAAATTGGGTTGAGGGGATAATTCATTTTCTGTTGCTCTATAACAAATTATTACTAGGTTTAACAGATTAAAAACAGGCCTTTTATCTAACATTTCTGTATGTCAGTCCAGGTGTGGCTTAACTGGGTCCTCTGCTAAGTAATGAGGGGTTGCTAAAATTGTGGTTTCATCTGACTCTGGGTTCCCAGGCACGCCCACGGGGTTGTTGGCAGCAGTGGAGCTCCTGGTGGCCTGCCTCTTGGAGGCTTCAGAGGACCTCTAGCCCTTCTGCTGAAGGACTCCCCTGAGAGATCAGGCCACCCAGCATAGTGTCTTCATTTGATTAACTCACAATTAATAATTTGGGACCTTAATTACTGTAAAATGACTCTGCCAGATAATGTTACCTAATCGGCCAGGAGAGGGGCCCCCATCATATTCACAGGTCCTGCTCACACTTTAGGGGGGGCATACAGGATGTATGTGCAGAGGTGGGGGCTTTGGGGCCACCTTAGGATGCTGCCTGCCACCGTGGGGAAGGTGTCCTATAGTAACAGGACATCAGGACTTGGAGAAGCCAGGAGAGAGATGAAGGAGGTAGGAAGGGGGCCATGGGCTGTCCTGCACATGTTTGGAAATTGATGGGAATTTAGCCCTGGGGGATAGGTGACTTGAGGTCTGTATTTAAGGAAGGTGTGTGTGGCTGCACTGTATGTGGAACTGTGGGTTCAGGTGACACTGAACATGAGGAAACAAGTTAGGAGGCTCTTGCAGTTTTAGGCCTAAACTAGATGCTCTTTGCTGTTTTGTTGTTGTTGTTGTTGTTTGTTTGTTTGTTTGTTTGGAACCAGGGATTGAACTCAGGGCACTCAGCCACTGAGCCACATCCCCAACCCTATTTTGTATTTTATTTAAAGACAGGGTCTCACTGAGTTGCTTAGCGCCTCCCTTTTGCTGAGGCTGGCTTTGAACTCACGATCCTGCCTCAGCCTCCCAAGCTGCTGGGATTACAGACGTGTGCCACAGTGCCCGGCTTCTCTTTGCTGTTTTTTTGAGAGGCAGTTCTTAGCCTCCCCAACCTCAGCTGGGTGCCTGTCCTTGGTTCTGGCCCTGCGCCCTGCATTTGTGTCATGAGAGGTGTGTGTGGATGTGTTCAGCAACTGGCTCTCCAGAAGACAAGAGCCCTATTTGAAGTGTTGGCTGAATTTTTTGATGATGGCCACTTTCAAACCATTATCATCCTGTTCCTGAAAATGGAGCTGGAAAGATAAGCACAGTTGGACAGTGGTATGCAGGATTTTTACCATGTAGATACAATAGACATAAATAGCCTCAAGCATATAGATGATAAAATATAGTAAAATCTCTAGGATAAGATGCAGTTTAAATATGTATTATCTTTGTCTTTGATACAATTTTTATTTGTAAGATTATATAGATATTTAATAAAGGCTATATTTAAAAACCATCTTGGAATATTCCTGGAATTTTACAAGTTGTTTTTGCACATGGTACAAGCCACTTGGAAGGATGTCAGATAATAACGAGGCCTTGATGCTGATCATTGTTTTCAAGTGAATGAGAGAGGGTATTACTTTGTCACACTCTGGAGCAATCTTTAGCTTTCTTTTGTGTTGAATGGACACATCTTCACTGTCCCGTGAGTTTCCTAAGGGTGTGGGAGCTGCTTATTTATGTGTATTTAGCCTCTAACAGAGTATCTAGCATACTGTAAGTATTCAGTTCATATTTACTAAATTAATGTGTTTGAATTTTTTAAACAATTTTGTCTTACAGTGGCTTTTTAAAAATGATTCATGGGACCAATTTACATAAATGGGAACAAATACCTAACTGTGAACACATCAAAACTATGTATTGTATCTTTCCTCGAGAAAGTTTCCCAACAGGAATTTACTATCTCCGTGTACAAGCATCTAATGGAAATAACACATCTTTTTGGTCTGAAGAGAAAAAATTAAATACTGCAGAATACTGTAAGCCAGTGTTTCTTTCTTGAGATTATAATTCACCGATTTGGTGCAAATTCTTAAAATTGTTTTAAGATATATAATCACATATCTTTACAAATTTTTTTCTAGCTATTATACCTCCTCCTGTCGTTAGCATGAAATCCATTAATGATTCACTGCGTGTCTCTGTCAATGCTCCAAAAGGATCAGTGAGGCAGCCTTACCCACTAATTTATGAAATTATTTTTTGGGAAAACAGTTCAAATACTGAGGTAATTATACACAGTATAATTTTGTATTCAGGTAAATAAAGTTTGAATTTAAAATTTGGGAAATATTAGATCTAAGACTGTATTTAACTGTGTGCCTATTTGCAGTATGAAGAATATCAGCATTTTTCCATGTTTTTGTCTAGTGGCAAAACTCCTAGTAGAGTTATGGATTACTTGTGTCTGAGTCTCAGTTTGCTTTTAAAATAGATTCCTGAGCCCATTGCTGCTGAATTAGAACCATTCTTAACACAACTCCTAGATGTTCTCAATCAGGGCTTCTCTACACTATTGCATTGGGGTCAGATAATTCTTGTGACAGAACCACCATGTGCTTTGTAGGATGCTTAGCAACATCTCTAGGCTCTACCCACTAGATGCCAGTAGCACTTCCTCCCAGTCATGACCACCAAAAACATCTCTGGACATTGTCAGATGTCCCCTGGTGACACCTCCAAGGGGACAAAATTGGTTCTTATTGGGCAAAAAATATCAGAAAGTATGCCTCCAAAGTCCAACTTTATTCCTTAGTGTTTAATTTCATGTCAGGGAGGAATTTTTTAAAATTAAAAGTCTCTGCAGAGAAGTTGTAATGAAAACAATGTTGAGAAACACTGGCAAACACTGCAATTCAGAACCCACAGACAGAATTGATAACATCCCATCAGGTTGTCCACATAGTTTCTAATGGAGTTACATTATAATCAAGGAATCAACTTTAATTACTCAGTGTTGGTAAATTCTGTAACTTTACTTCATTTTCTGTTGGAAACTTGAAGCAAACTCCAGTGACTCGAATGCTTCCATTGTAGCAATCTGACCATAGCTTAATTTAGATCATAGATAAGTATCATCAGTTTTCAGCTGTCCTGAGATTGGACAAATCTGAATTTGTGTACCACACTTATAAATCATATAATTAATCTTAGGCAAGGTGTTTCACCTCTTTGAGACTTTATTTTGTCTTCTCAAAAGTGGCAGTGATCATGGCAGCTAAATTTTACAAAAGGCCATTTCTAAGACTTGAAGTAAAATACCTAGCACATTGCTTTGACAAACAGTAGAGGTTCAGTCATTTGTAGTTGCCCTCCTATCCTATACTAGAGACAGCAGCTCATTTATTCAATACTTAGAATTTATCAGGCATCATAATAAGTATTTTGCATGAATTGCTTGAGTCATTCTCCAAAACACCACTGCCACACCATACAGTTAAATTGTTGTTCAGCAAGTACTTGGGATGGCGTAGTCCCTTCCTCATTGAAGTTGGGCCTTAAGGGTGCCAGCACAGCTTGGCTTGGCTCTCATGCTTCTCCTGTTTGCCAGGAGAAAGGCTTTTATCTAATAGTCAATGGTCCAAGGAGGACGAGAGACTGGTGGGTTGGGAACCCTAGACCTCAGTGGGGGCTCCCCCTGTCAACCTGTAGACTGACTGAGAAAAATAAATAACTACATTTGGAGCCACTGAATGCTGAGGTGGCTTCGATATTGTGGCAATAGCTGACTAACATAGATACAAGCAATAATTGTACTCATTTTACAGCTCAGGAAATAAGGCAGCAAGCAATGAAATAACCCACACAAGGCCACACAGCCATAATGATCCTTCAGCACAGGCAGTTGAGGTTAGAATCCCTACCATTCGCCATTCTATCATTAATCAGGGGAAGGACGATGGCAATTAAGCCAAACCAGCATATGCTCATTAAATAAATCAGAGCTACCTTAGGAATGTAGCATTTTTTCTTTGGTTCACCACAGGTGGGTTATCTTCCTTTCCCTTCCCTCACTCCCTTTCTCTTTAGCATGTGCTTTTTGTGATAGCAGTGTTTTTAACTTTCTGATTTGGTTATAATGGGTTGTTCAAAACAAACATTTCTTTTCACTTGTTTTGTTTTTTTGCAGTGCTGGGGATAAAATCCAGGGCCTTATGCATGTTAGGCAAGTGCTCCACCACTGAGCTACCTTCTCAAGCCCACAAATTTATACTTCTTAAACACACAAACAAGTGTTTGTGTGTTTGCAGTGCTGGGGATTGAACCCAGGGCCTTGTGCTCATGAGGCAAGCACTCTACCAACTGAGCTATATCCCCAGCTCACACCAAGTGTTTGGGAGAGGCCAATCTTAAATTGAATGTAAAATAATTCAGAGATATCCCCTCTGATTTCATGAACTAACTAAACTTTATCCATGCCTTAATTATTTTTACAGAGAAAATATGAAGGAAAGAAAAACGATTTTTCTATTGCCGACTTGAAACCACTGACTGTGTATTGTGTCAAAGCAAAAGCACACTTTGTGGATGAACGGTGGAATAAAAGCAGTATTTTTAGCAATACAGTGTGCGAGAAAACAAAACCAGGTCAGAATCTCTTTTTTGTATCTTTTTTCAAATGTAACTAGGCTTAATAAAATAATACATTGGAAATTGTAAATTATTTGTTTTTCTCCATGTTCTTTTCATGAACTACATGAATCAAAAGTAAACCTTCAAGATGTCTTTCAGTTTTAGAAAATATTTATAATGCTCAACTCAATTCAGTGTTTTTAATGCTTTATATTTCATCCAGTATCCACATAATTAATTTATTTTTAATTGCTGCTTTTGGTATTTAATAAGACTATAAGTTTTTAATTTTTTCATAATCCTTAGTGATCTGAAAACCAGTAGTTGTCATTTTTTTATGTGCACGTGGTTTCATCCCATTTTGTAGAGCTGACTGGTAGAGGCTTAGTCACAGAATCTTTTTAAATTCTGCTGGTCACATGTTGTAGAGTGCTAGAGAACTTTCGCCTGCTGGGGCCCATATGTTGATATCATCTTCTTCCCCAAGGACCTCTTAGATCAGTCCCCAGGCAGCCTGTAAAGGTTAGGTCATTGTCCACAGTTGTACTGGTACTGAGTGTTACCCAGCCCTATTTTTTGTATTTTATTTAGAGACAGGGTCTCACTGAGTTGCTTAGGGCCTCGCTAAGTTGCTGAGGCTGGGTTTGAACTCGTGATCCTCCAGCCTCAGCCTTCCAAGTGCTGGCTGGGATTATAGGCATGTGCCACCGCGCCGGGCCAGAAATATTTTTAGAGGTATCTTTTAATAGATTTTATATTTCCTTTCATATGGCTAGTTTCATATTAATGCATTTGTGTGTCAAAACATACATTGATGCATACATCATCTATGTATTTTTAGGAAATTCTTATAAAGGCTGGGTGATAGCCGGAATTTGCGTTGCACCAATTTCTATTGCAGTTACCATTTATGTTATGAAAAAACTCCTGAGTTGTTTCAATTATGTGTTCTTCCCATCACTTAAACCTCCCTCCAATATTGATAAGGTATGTTACTCTTCTTTATCAACCTAGGAAGTATGTTTGATTTCAACAAAATACATAAATTTTCTTGATGTGCAGAAAACAATACAAACTAATATGGGTCTTTTCTTCAGAGTTTCAGTAAATGAACTTTAGAAACAGTCACTTAATAACAATGACAGAATATTAAGATTTGTCCTTAATCTCTTTTTCTGGCAATTTGACTATTATGGCACTTAACTTTACTATTTAAAGTCTTTGGGATTCTTCACAGAATATCAAAAAGAATTGTTCTATCCTTATAGAAAGTATATTCATTCCAAGAATGAAATCTCGGAGGTAGACTCATCAAAAGCACAAGTTTCCTCGCAGACGTGTCAGTATTTGGCTTGGCGCCCCTGTAAGGGTGGCAAGAGCACTGGGTACGGAAGGCCCAGTGGCAGACTGCCTGGGGACAGTGTTCACCCAGGCAGGCCTTGGGAAGCAGTGTGGTTAAGAGCCCAGGCGCAGAGTTGGAATTGTGATGAGCTGTGACATAGCCATGCTTACAAGCTATGTGAAGTCGAGTGAGTCACTTAAGAGTAGAAGGGCAGGCAGGTACCCTTGGCTCTTCACAGGAACCAGGACCACCACCCCACAGAGTCGTGGGCAGCAAAGGAGCTCCGCCAGGAACGGCTCAGCACTCTAAGAATGCTCAGTACATACTCACTGGCTTACTCTTAGATTCCTAAGTTTTTTTTTTTTGTTTGGTTTTTTGTTGTTGTTTTTGGTACTGGGAATTGAACCCAGGGGCACTCCACCACTGAGCCACATCCCCAGCCCTATTTTGTATTTTATTTAGAGACAGGATCTCACTGAGTTGCTTAGGGCCTCGCTAAGTTGCTGAGGCTGGCTTTGAACTCGCGATCCTCCTGCCTCAGCCTCCCAAGTGCTGGGATTACAGGCGTGCGCCACCGCGCCCGGCTCTAAGTTTTTAAATATCACTTTTATGTCCTCTAATATTCACAGCTATTATTTTAAATAGACTTAAAAATAGCTAATTATAAAATTCTTAGTCAAACAGGAAAACATTAATTTCTCAGTTGTGCTGCTTCTGGGTACCTTTAGGTTGGATATAACATTCGTATTATTTTAAATTAAAATGCCCATGCTCCCCTGCCCTCCCCTTGCAGTCCCTCCCAGGCTGCTACCAGGCCTGCTCCAAGGCACACTGTGCCCCTTACCTGCTCTTCTTAGACTCACTGAAAAAGTATTAAGATACATGAACTCACTGATTTTATTCCAAACCTGGCAATGGAATTGGTATGTTCTTAGCTGACTTTTTAATATGCATGATGAAAGAGAAGTTTTCTAAATGAAAAACTAAAGCTATTAGAACTATGAAATTAATTTTTATTATTTTAAATAATCCATCTCTATTCCTTCCTTTTTTAAAATTAGTATTTGTCCGAACAGCCATTAAAGAATCTTCTACTTCCGACAACTGAGGAACAAATTGAAAGGTGTTTTATAATTGAAAACAGAAACACAAATACCATAATGAAGGAGACTAATCAAATTGATGAGGATCACAAAAGGTACAATTCCCAAACCAGTCAAGATTCAGGAAACTATTCTAATGAAGATGAAAATACGGGAAGTAAAGCAAGTGAAGACCTTCTGTAACTGGAAACGGGGTCCTCAGAAATGAACTCTTAAAATGCTCGTTGCCTTGTGGAGTTCATGCTGGAACTGAAGCTCCTTGTAACTGTAAAGAGGATGTTTGCTTCTTGGGGAAGGAAAAACACCTTCAGATCACAGTTCCTAAAAATACAGCAGGCATTTAACTATGTAAAAATGAAATCGTGGGAGTTTGGAGGAATATATTCTACTTTCTTGTTATCAAGCCTGTCTGGATACGATGAGCAATTCAGGAAGGGGGCCGGGGTCTTTCCCCTGATAGCTCGAGTACCACTGTGCCACCTGGTTTGTGGCTGAAGACAGTGTTTGTGTTCCTGCCTGTACTGACATGGATGCTGCTGGTGGCTCAGGTGGTATTTGTTCCCCATTCCCAATAACATCTCATTATTTCTCAGGAGATATCAGAACATTTGTTTTTTGGTAGGCCTTAGGAAATGTCTTTAGAATAGTCTGAATAACATTATCCCCTGGTTTTCTGAAAAGTACCTTGTTCCTAAAGACAACCATGAATGCCAGAAAAATAATCATTGGGGCTGGGGATGTAGCTCAGTTGGTAGAGTGCCTGCCTTGCAAGCACAAGGCCCTGGGTTCAATCCCCAGTACCGCAAAAAAAAAAAAATAATAATAATAACAATCCTTAAAAATGTTCAGGGGAATTCTATGCATTTGTCCTGAGATGTTGTACAGCTACCTATCTGTCCCTTACATGGTTTAGGATTAAAACCAGGTGATCTTTTACAGTGCTTTAAGACCTCCTGCTTCATAACTCATTAGAGCACTTGGCAGTCACTGATGTTGTCAAGTGGTTACCTAATTAGAGAAGCCATTGTTACATTTTAAAATCTCAGTGTACACTTACTAGGCACAGCAGACCTAGGTCATCCTAGGACCAGAAAATGCCAGTGATGGAAAAGGAGAGAGAAGTGGAATCATTCAGTAGGAAAGAAGCAAGTAAATTTGGTGAAAATAGTAAGAAGAAGAATTTGTCTAGCCAACTTCTAATTCTTAACCCACTATGTTTTTATGGCTTATCTGTCACTTTTCATACCAGGAAAACTTCTCTATACTGTCTATACTGATGCCCCGTTTGTTCAGCCTGAATATCCTCACTGTAATGCAAATTATTTAATATGAACATGAAGGGGAAAACACAATGAGGAAGAAAAGCCTAATTTTTTAAATTATATAGTGCTTTCCAATGGCACCTAGAGCTTATTTTTAAATTACTTAAAATTCAGGATTATCCATGGATGCCTTCTGTAGCAGAAAGTCTAGAGGTTCTGACGGCCTCGGGACAGACTCTCACCAGTTTTCTACAGCAGGAACCACTGAGGGAGAGAAACAGCATCAGAGGGCGTGCTGGGCACCCATCACTAGGCCAGTCCTGTTCACATCGTCATCTCCGTAGAGGGAACACCATCATCCAGGAGGAAGGACCAGCTGGGGGGGCTGTGGTGCTCAGCACGTGAGGCGCCCCACACCATGGCTTCCAGCCCTGGCGACTGGCTCCCGAGCATCCCAGTAGAGCACCAAGGCCATGGAAGAGGCCCAAGGGTCTCCACTGAGACCCAGAACACTCTCTCTTCATCTTCCTGACCAGAGGCACTTGATGTAAAGTGCAGCTTCTGGGTTGACCATGCAACTCTAAAGGCCCCGTGAAAGTTTGCCTCTTAGAGAAATCAGGAACATGTCGAAGCCCTCTGTGATCCTGTCCAGCACATCTGACCCTGTGTTTACCAAGCAGAAAGCTGCTGTCTTCATACCAGGCAGCCTAAAAAGAAACAATGTCTTTGTAGGTTATGAAGATGGGAACACTCATAAGTGAACACTAAGATAGCAATGCAGTTGGCAGGTCCCTAAGATTTGGGGACACATATCTTCATGTGACACTCTGACTTTGAACAAGCACCCAAGCCAAAAAAAACCACAAAAACAAAAAAAAGGGAAGAGTGGGCATCTCTTTTGCCCCGTCTTCCAGACACACACACAGTCAGTGCCATTCTGTCCTCCACAGTGTTCCATGTGGTGTTTCACCAGGATGTGCTGCTTGGTTGTAAGGAGATGGGCATTTTTTTTTTAATAATAGCTTTTACTTAGAAATACTCTGCACTTGGGGGCTGGGGTTGTGACTCAGTGACAGAGCACTTGCCTAGCATGTGTGAGGCACTGGGTTCAAATCTCAGCACCACATAAAAATAAAATAAAGGTATTGTGTCCATCTAAAACTAAAGAAAAATATCTTTAAAAAAAAAAAGAAATACTATGCACTTGGGCTGGCCTCAGTGGCACACAACTGTGACCCTCAGCAGGAGGATTACAAATTTGAGGTCAGCCACAGCAACTTAGCAGGACCCCATCTCAAATCCTTTTTTTAAAGCAGGGGACTGGAGATGTAGCTTAGAGGTGAAGACTCCTGGGTTCAATCCCCAGTACTCCCCCTGGGGAGGGGGAGTTATATATATATATACATACATACATACATACATACATACACACACATACACATATATATCATCCACTTGGAAGCCCTAATAATTAGAGTGTTGCTGGTTTGGGGAGAAACTAAATATCTGAGAATTCATGCAAGAGACATTCTATATAATATGTATGGATATATGTGAAAAGTGATTCAGGCCTGTAAACACATATGTGTGTATCCTGACATGCTGATACATACGCTGATGGCCCCTATTCTATCAGTATGGCCAGAAAAGTACTTATTAAGATAGATTGTAATTAGGAAATTTTTAGTTCAAAACTCTGACTTGAATGCACCAGAAATTTGCAACCTGTAAAAAGTTAATTTAAAAATATAATTTAGGCCAGGCTTGGTGGCGCACACCTGTAGTCCCAGCTACTTGTAAAGGCTGAGACATGAGAATCACTTGACTCAGGAATTCAGGACCAGCCTGGGCAACATAGGAAGACCCTGTCTCAAAAAGAAAACCTAGCCGGGCATGGTGGCGCATGCCTGTAATCCAAGCAACTTGGGAGGCTGAGTCAGGAGGATCGCAAGTTCAAAGCCAACCTCAGCAACTTAGTGAGGCCCTAAGCAACTCAGTGAGACCCTGTCTCTAAATAAAATACAAAATAGGGCTGGGGATGTGGCTCAGTGGCCAAGTATCTCTGAGTTCAATCCCTGGTTCCAAAAAAAAAAAAAGAAAACCTAACAATTTATAGTTTGTATCTTTCCCAGAAACAAGGCTATGTCATTTGAAACAGCCTTAGATTGCTCTTGAGTTGGGGGGAGGTTATAGAGAATCCTCCCCACCCCCAAACCCAATGACTGCCACATGCTCAGTATTCACTTGTTTTCCCGGATGCCTGTCTTCCCCCACTAGAGCAGAGCTCCGTGGGTGGGATTTTGTTCATTGCTGTGTCCCCAGTACCTATAACTATGGTGCAGAGCACATGGAGAGTGCTCAGGAAGTCATTATGGAATGAATGAGATTTAAGAGTTGAACCAGATGAGTGTTCTAGCAGTGTTTGTTTTATTGAATTAGAAGGACATTACCAAGTTTTCAGTGTTTTTATACAACAAGTTTTTATCTTTTAGTTTGGGTATTTGTCTTTTTACTATTGTAAACAACTTTATGTAATAAACCCTGAAGCCAGAATATCTTGTTTTTGGTGATTTTTTTTCCACTTGAACTTAATAAATTGTATGCCTCAAGATGTTGCAGCTGATACCTTTAGAAGGCATTCATGATAGAGGGACCTGATGCCCACTGCCAAGCATCCCACAGGGACCACCACCGTATTATAACTGCCCCACAGAGCTGATCAGAAACAGCTTGTTTGCCCTTTTTCTTCTCCACACTGGACCTAACACCCAGCAGGAGCAAGAGTCTGCAGTGGCCTTGAGGTCCCTTCCCAGATATTTCAATTCCATTCAAAGAGGCTTCTCCCTCTCCTCCCAGGCAGGTAGACCCCTCCTGTCCTCTGGCATCTTGGACTCAGAAGTTGAATGCAATTCATATTCAATCTGGGAACCCTTCTATGTTTGTGTTTTTAATAAGCTTCCTCAAATTCTTTTTCACAATGGACAGGGAAGGAAATAAATTCACTGCTGATGCCCAGGGTACACCCTGTTACTTAATAGTAGTCACAGACATAGGTCTCACTTCATTTTTCTTGGGCCTAGGGTGAGCACAGAATGATAGGTCTTGAGGACAGTATGAATACATGGATAGTTGTGGTGGGATGTATATATTGATGGGGAAAAAAATTCAACATTTCTTTACTGCATCTGAGGAGAACAAAGGCAAGAAGAGATACTGATAAACACCCTTCCTCCAAGGGATGTGCACACTTCCTTCCCTTGCTGCAAGCAATGTGCCGTACAAGAATATGCAGTGCCCTTTCCATAATCCACAGTGCCCTTTGTATGATCCACTTGCCCTTGTTCTAGAAGAAGACATCTCTGGATGAAAAAGTAATTAATGAGCTGGGCATGCCTGTAATCCCAGAGGCTCAGGAGGCTGAGATAGGAGGATCCAAAGTTCAAAGCCAGTCTCAACAAAAGCAAGGCACTCAGCAACTCAGTGAGACCCTGCCTCTAAATGAAATACAAAATAGGGCTGGGGGTGTGGTTCAGTGGTCAAGTGCCCCTGAGTTCAATCCCATACCAAAAAAAAGAACTAATTAATGATGAGTATGAAGGAAGGAAAGGAAGTTGGCAGTGTAGATAATCTGTTAGGGGAAAAAAAGAAGTCTTGGGAGGAAGAAGGAAATTGAAAAATAACACCACTCAAGAGCTGGTTGAAATCAAACATGACCTCACCTGATAACTCAGTGCTCTCCCACACACAGACATCCCAAAGTTTTCAGGATTCATTGTAGAGGGAAGATTTTAGGGGAAATTGAATAAGAAGAAAAACTATTTTTCTCTTCCCAGAACTTTGATTTTCCCAACATGAGTCCATAAATGTATAAGAAAGAACAGAGTGCCTTTTTGTATACTTCACTGTCTTCCCAAATTTTATAATCATTTTTAATATTCTGGGATTTTATTTATTGAAAGAGATCACTGTGAGCTTTGCAGTTGAGATGTGCATCAGCCTCTCTAAAATCATCCTAAGAGATCACTGAATCCACACCTAGGAGTCATCTTTGTGCTGACCTGTACCTGCGTGTTTGCTTCAGAAGAGCCTTCCATTCCATTTATATAATGTATGCCTCCTTCCATTACATGCCAAACTCCATGAAAACAAGGACTGTCACTGTTCGCTGTGGTCGCCTGACGACTGACTGTTGGAGTCATTGGGCATTGAGAGTACATGCATTAACGGGATTCACCACTAGAGGGCACAAGGCGCCTGTTTGGGCCCATACCAGCAGAATCTAAATAGATTTTGTCCTAAGAAGACATGAAGACTGTGTGTCATTTATTAAGTTTGCCAGATGTAACAAATGAAAATACAGAGCACCCGTTTAAATGGGAATTACATTTGAAGTTTAGGTAAACAATATTTTGAGTATAAGTATGCCCAAATGTTGTATGAGATATACTTACACTAAAAAAATTTCCTGTTGTGTCATGCTTTGAATACTCCAGCATTTTACTTATAAAAAGATGATTGTGAAATTTTTAGTATGAAATTGTGTCATTCCCTCTTTGAAATCTAAATTATTTCTACCACATAAACCTAGATGGCATCTTTGTGCAGCATCTGAAATTGCAGAAAAACAACAAATGTAGAGTTTTTGTAGAAGCACATCCCATGCACTGTTTGGGACATATCTATACTGAAACACTGTTTATTTAGTTATCTGAGATTCGTATTTTATCTGGCAACCCTAGTCATGTTAAGCTACATAAGTGCCCTTGGGCCCTCCCTCCAGTGCCCCAAACCAATATAAATAATGCTTTACGCAGAAGTGGGTATTAGCTACATTATGCAAAGCAGATTTATTTACAATTTAAAACCTGGCTGAGAGTTGATATCATAAACATTATAGGGCCATAAAAATAAATGCCATCATCATTCCGTCCTGAGGACGTGGGCACAGAGGTGCCTCCCTCTGGGTTGTGCTCACCTCTTCCCACACCTGGCCCTGATCATGCATGTGTCCTGTTTCGTTACTTCTAGCTTGACTTCTCTTTCTCAAGGGCTGTGAGCTTCTCAAGGACAAGGGATGGTGTTGATTCATCTTTGCGTCCTCTATCATAGCTGCTCCATAAAAGGTCTTTTGAAATGGATTCATTGTTTTCTTCGAGTTTTTTCCTTCAATATGCCTCTAGGCGTAGAATCCCTTGGCCAAAAAGCAGGACTGCTTTTGACATCAGACCAGGGCTCCTGCTGTCAGCACCCATAGCACTCCATTCTTCCATGTCACCCTGGAAAATGCGTCTAATGACCTACCCCCTTGAGATGACTGGCTCTAAAGGAAGGAACTGGGACAGTCTTGTTCACTGCAGGGGTCCCAGTACTCAGCACAGTGCCCAGCACAGGGTCCTGCTTAACACATTTTTTTTATTTAATTTTTTGATTCAATGAACACAAAGTACAGCTATTGTTTTTCTGGTTGTACACAAAGTAGAGTCACCCCATCTGTGCATTCATACATGTACACAGGGCAATGATGTCTGTCACACATGCTGTTATTATTCTTATCCTCCAACCTCGACCCCACCCCTCCCTTCCCTCTATGCTATCTATCCTTCCTCCATTTTTGCCATCCTTCCACCCCACATTATGCATCATCATTCACTTATCAGAGAGACCATTCGGCCTTTGGATTTTGGGGATTGGCTAATCTCCCTTAGAATAACAGTCTCCAACATCATCCATTTACCTACAAATGCCATAATTTTATTTTTCTTTATGGCTGAGTAATATTCCATTCTGTATATATACCACAGTTTCTTTATCCATTCATCCATTGAAGGACATCGAGGTTGGTTCCACAATCTAGTTATTGTGAATTGAGCAGCTATGAACATTGATGTGGCTGCATCACTGTAGTAATCTGATTTTAAGTCCTCTGGGTAAAGGCCAAGGAGTTGGATAGCTGGGTCAAATGGTTTTTAAAGTGATTGAATGAGTTGTATGCCTTTACTTGTTCCCATGAGTCTACCCTGGTAAGTATCCTGGAGCCTGAAATGATGGAAATTGGAAATTCAGAAACGAAGAAATCTGAGGCTCTGAGTGGCCTATGGGAACATGTCCAAAGTGTGCAGGCTTCTGGCCTCATGTGTGCACTCTTCAGAGAATCATTCAGGCACTGAATGATGGGTGGACAGGCAGCTCGTCCCATAGAGGCCAGTTAGCCCTCATCTTCAGCCCTCTCAGTTCACACTCTGCAACCTTGACCAGAGCCACCATGAGGGAGGCTATGCCTGGACCCAGCAGCAAGGCTGACTGCCCACCCCGCCCTGACCAATGCAGAGCCAATCCAATCATTGGTCCACTTCCACCCTGGAGGGGCAGCAATTCATTCTCACAAGGATTAATGCTATTTCCTGCATGCCAGCCCCTGCTATTCAAGGGGCCACAGAGCGTGAGAAACTTGGTCTCCAGTGTGGTGCTATTAGGAGGCGGGGCCTAGTGGAAGGTCTTCAGGTGATTGGGACCATGCCCTTGGAGAGGACATTGGGACCCTGGCCCCTCCTTCCTCTCTTTTGCTTCCTAGCCAGGACAAGTGGTTTTGCTCCTCCACATACTCCCACCATGAATGAGCTGCCTCACCCAAGGTAACAGGCCAAGCAATCATGGACCTCTGAAGGTTTCAGCCAAAACAAACCTTTCCTCTTCATAAGTTGATTATTTCAAGTATTTGTTATAGTAATGGAAAGCTAACTGTATCTATATTCATTTTCTGTTGCTACTTTAGCTCCAGTAACTTAAAACAACACAAATTTATTATATTACAGATCTGTGAGTTCTGTAGTTCAGAAGTCCAAAATGGGTGTCTATGGGTTAAAATCAAGGTGTCAGCAAGGCTGTGTTTCTGTCTAGAGACTCTTGGAGAGAATCAGTTTCCTTGGCTTTTGCACCTCTAGAAGCCCTGCATTCCTAGGCTGGGACCCCTTCCTCCATCTTTAAAGCCAGCAACAGCTGCTCAGATTCTCACATCATGTTCCTTTGACCTCTGCTTCTGTTTCCCTCTTCACATTTAAGGACTCCTGGGACTACATTGGGCCCACCTGGATAATCCAGGATAATCTCCCTATTTTAAGGTCAGCTGATGGGCAATCCTAATTCCATCTGCTACTATGAACCCCACTTTGCCATCTAACATATTCATGGGTTCCAGGGATTCAGATGTAGACATTTTTGGAGCAGACGGAGATTATTCTACCACGATGCTTTCTTCTGTATCACTCAAAGTGGTTTCTCTAAGTGAACCCTGATCCATTCCTGAGACCAGAGGGCCCATTTTATGCCCAAGGAGATACAGCAATGAGCTCATGACCACAGGACCCAGTCCTCCAGTATGCCACATTGCTCAAAGCTTCTGCTCTGCCAGAAGATTGGAACAACCTTAAATGACACAGCCAAGGCCCCAGCTGTGAACTCCAAGAGGCAGAGGAGCTGGGTCTCCAGCAGTCTGGGAACCAAGTGTTGGACACCCAGTGGCATGACTCACCATCACTCCCACTTCTCCCTGGGGAATCTACGCTTCTGGTCCCCACGACTTTAGAATTCCTCATTTCCTGATGGGGGAACAAGAGGCTGATTTGCCAAAGGTCACAGTAAGGACTCCACTAAATCGGAAGCTGTGGCTCCCACGTTGTTTTTTTGAGTTCCTCACACCAGTCGTTCAGCAGGCAGAGAAAGGAGGTGCTATGCAGACGGAGAGAAGGCACCACAACTATATGGAGGTGATAGAGTTTTTACTATATAATGGAGTAGAGAGGCACAGATCTGGAACCAGGAATTCACAGAGGTGTGCCTTGGTGCGTTCTGTGAACAGGGGACAGCACTAACAGAGACAGACACTGAGGGTAAAGGCCTGGGTAATCTGGCCAGGCAAGCAAACCAGCCCAGAAAGGGAGGAGAATCTTAAATGAGTGGGAAAAGAGGAAGAAGATGACTGCTTATTATGAGATTTGAGACCCTGCAGAAACAGGAGCTACAGCTGTCCCACTAATCTCCCCATCAGAAAGATTTGGTTGTATTTGGTTTGGTACCAGGGATTGAACCCAGGGGCACCTAACCACTGAGTCACATTCCCAGTCCTTGTTTTTTGTTTTTTGGGTTTTTTTTTATTTGAAGACAGAGTCTCACTAAGCTGCTTAGGGCCTGACCAAGTTGCTGAGGCTGGCCTTGAATTTGGCAATCCTTCTGCCTCAGCCTTGGGAGTTGCTGGGATTACAGGCATGAACTACCATGTCTGCCATCCTTGTTTAATTGTGACAAGCCAACCGTCCCCTGGGCGAAGCAGTTACAGCATGGAGTGAATCGCTGTAGGACACAGAAGCTCTGTGCGATGCAGGGATGGACAGCTGCAGGTGTCCTTAACGCCTCCTCTTATTTCCTTGGCATTTAATGTCTCTGAGCAAAAGGGAATTTCTACCTCCAGGGTCTGTGACTCCTTGCCTGAGGGCTTCTCTGGCTTCCAAAGTCCATTTTACCCGAGAATTGATGAGAGCTAGCACCGAGCAGGCAGAGGCCAGGAATACTGCTGAGCAAGTTACAAGGCACAGGACAGCCTCCAAAAAGATCCACTTGTCAATTTCTGCAAAAAAAGTTAGGATCTAATAAGGATTACAGTAAGTCTGTAGATCAATTGGGGACATATTGCCAAACTAACAATTTAAAGTCTTCCAATCCATGAACATAGGCTACCCTTCCATTCATTTAGGTCTTCTTTAATTTCTTTAGATAAATGTTTTTAGTTATTGGTGTATAAGCTTTGCATTTATTTACTTAAATTTATTCCTAAGAATTTTATTGTTTTTGATACTGCTGTGAATGGAATTATTTTCTTAATTTCTGTTTTAGAATGTTCACTACTAGTGTATAGAAACAAAACTTGGGGGTATATTTATCTTGTGTTCTGCAACCTTACTGAACTCATTGATCAGTTCTAACTCTGTGAGTGTGAGTATGTGTGTGTGTGTGTGTGTGTTCCTTAGAATTTTCTACATAAGATTACATCATCTGTAAATAGCTACAATTTTATTTCTTCCTTTCCAACCTGCTTGCCTGTTGTTTTTCTTGCTTAATTTCTCCAATTAGAATCTGGAGCTCAGTGCTGAATACAGGTGAACAGAGTGCCTCGTCCTGATCATAGGGAGAGAGCTTGCCATCTTTAACCATTAACTATGGTGCTAGCTGGAAGGTTTTTTTTTTTAATTTTTACTTATTTTTTAATTTTTTTAATAGATGCCCTTTGTCAGACTGAGGAAGTTCCCTTCTATTCCTGGTTGCTTAGTGTTTGTTTCTTGTTTTAATCATGAAAGGGTGTTGCATTTTTGCCAAATGCTTTTCCTAGATTGACTGAGATTGCCTCTATTTCTTTGTCCTTTGTTCTAGTAAAATGATCTATCACATGGAGTGTTTTAAACATCAAGTCGACCTGCATCCCTGTGATGAACCTCACTTTGGTGTGGTGTATAGTGCTTTGTCTACATAGTTGGACTCAGTTTTCCAGTGTTTTTTAGGATTTTTACATTCATCTTCATAAATGATGCTCGTCTATAGTTTTCTTGGTTCTGGTATCTGTGTGATTTGGCTTTCAGGGCAATGCTGGCTCATCTTTTGTTTTGGATTGGCTTTTGTATTTTGGTTTGTTGTTGCTTTGTGGTATCTGGGATCAAACCCAGGGTCCTGCATATGCTAGGCAAACACCCTGCCACTGAGTTACACACCCACCTGGACTTTTGTTTTCTTCTTTGTGGTGGCCAATCAGATACATCCCTAAGAGGAGTCAGAGGAGAGACTCAGAAGAATGAACTTGTTTATACTTACAGGACCTAAAGACAGGAGGCATGGCACACCACACAGGTCACCTGAGGAAAACACCAGGTGTCAAGAGGCAGAAGAGAGGAGTGAGGGGAAGGTTTAGGCCACTGCCTTTATTGGAGTTTCTGCAAGACCGGCAAGGCAGGGCAGGGTGAACAGATTAGGATTGGCAGGTGTGAATAGTTCAGTGACTCTGGATATAGGGGCAACCCCTACTGCCTGGAACCTGGCCCTGGGATGAGCAAGGCAGAGGATGCTCCCTCCTGGGATGCACAGGCTGGATAGAGGAGGTCCAGCTCTGATGGTTAGTTTGTTACATCAGTGGCACTCCCAGGTGTGCCCTTTGCTATCTCTGAGAACTGCTGATCCTTGGGAGGGACAGTATCTCCCCAGATAGAACAGGTTTTTAAAATGCAAAAACATCATAATATGCAAAAAATAAAAATACTTAAAATAGAATACTTAAAATAAAAATACTTAAAATAGAATGAGTTAGGAAAGATTCCCTTCTCTATTTTTCAAAAGAGTTTGTAGAATCTTGGTGTTAATTTTCCTTCAAATGTTTGGCAGTAGGGCTGGAGATGTAGCTCAGTAGTGGAGCTCTTGCCTAGCATACATGGAGCTCTGGGTTTGACCCCTGCCACCACAAATAAATGCTTGGCGGGCATGCCTGTAATCCCAGCACTTGGGAGACTGAGGCAGGAGGATCACGAGTTCAAAGCCAGCCTCAGCAACTTAGTGAGGCCCTAAGCAACTCAGTGAGACCCTGTCTCTAAATAAAATACAAAATAGGGCTGGGGATGTGGCTCAGTGGTGGAGTGCCCCTGGGTTCAGTCCCCAGTACCAAAAAAAAAAATAAATGCCTGGTAGAATCCACCAGCGAAACCATCTGACCTCAGCTTTTCTGTGTGGAAAGGTGAGTTGTAATTGGATTGAATCACAGATTACGTCTCTCTCTTTACTTGGTGTGTTCATCAGCTTTCCATTGCTGTGACAAAATACTTAAGAAAATCAACTTAGAAGAGGAAAGATTTATATTGACTCACAATTTCAGAAGTTTCAGTCCATGATCACTTATCTCCATTGTTTCTGAGCCTGCAGGGAGGTAGAACATCATGGCAGGAAGGTTGTGGCAAAGCAAAGTTGCTCACTTCAAGGCAACCAGGGAGCAGAGAGAGAGAGAAAGAGAGAGAGAGGCCTCACCTCTGACCATTGCTGCACTGGGTACCAAGTTTTCAACACATGAGCTTCTGGAGGTATTAACATCCAAACCATAGCACTTGGAGTCTACTCAGATTTCTTCTTGAATCCATTTTGGTAGCTTGTGTCTTTCTAGGAATGTTTCCATTTCATCTTGGTTATCTAACTTTTTGGCATGAAATAGTTCAGTAACTTTTCTTATCATTCTTTTTATTTTCCTAAAGTTAGTAGGAATGTCCCCTCTTTCATTCCTGATTTCAGTAATTTGACTCTTCTCTATTTCCCCTGCACCCCCATCCCATCAGTCAAGTAAAAGGTCTGTCAATTTTATTGATCTTCTCAGAGAACAGAGAACCAACCTTTGGTCTTGTTCATTCATATATTCTCTCTTTCTCTCTCTCTTTCTCTCTCTCCTATATCCCCAGGCCTATTTATTTATTTACTTAGGGACAGGGTCTCTCTCAATTGCCTAGGCTGACCTTGAATTTGAAATACTCCTGCCTCAGCCTCCCAAGTTGCTGGGATGGAGTTCAGTAAGCTATTATTTCTCTATTCTCTCTTTCACTTATTTTCACTCTAATATTTATTACTTACTTCTGTGACCTTGAATTTAGCTTGCTCTTCTTTTTCTTATGTCTTAAAGTAGAAGTTCAGGTTAATTATTTGAGATCCTTTTTTTTTCTTAATCCATAAAAATCTATATAAATTTCCCTCTAAGTACTGTTCTTACTGCATTCCATCAATTTGGGATGTTGTATTTTTCTTTTCATCCATCTCTAAGGCTTTATAATTTCCTTTGTGAATTTTCTTTGACTCATTGGTTGTTTAAGAGTCATTTAATTTCCATGTTTTTGTAATGTTCCATATTTCATTCTGTCACTGATTTCTAATTTTATTCCATTGTAGTCAGAGGACATCTATTGTGATTTTTTTTTAAACATAAATTTTTTATTTCTGGAATATTCTTTTTGTTTGTTTTTGTTTTTTCATTTTTTTCATTTATTTTTTTATTTACTTATTGATTCATTGAACACAAATGGAGTACAGCTATTGTTTCAAGGGTTGTACACAAAGTAGAGTCACACCATCTGTGCTTTCATGCATGTACACAGGGCAATGGTATCTGTCACACACTCTGTTATTAATTGTTTTTTCATTTTTATTTTATTTTTAATTATTATTATTTTTTATTCACACAGTTCATATAATCTTACATATGCATAGGGTAATACTGTCTGTCTCAGTCTACTATTTTTCCTTCCCCCATCTCCTCCCATCCCATTTTCCTCAACACCATCCATACTTCCTCCATTCTTTCCTATCCCCCCCATAACCCATGCCCCCATTATGTATCAGTATCCACTGATCAGAGAAAACATTCAGCCTTTGGTTTTTTGGGCTTGACTTATTTCACTTAGCATGATATTCTCCAACTCCACCCATTTACCAGCAAATGCCATAGTTTTATTCTTTTCTATGGCTGAGTAATATTCCATTGTGTATATATACAACAGTTTTTTTTTTTATCCATTTTTCAATTGAAGGGCATCTAGGTTGGTTGGTTCCACAATCTAGCTATTGTGAATTGAGCAGCTATGAACATAGATGTGGCTGCATCCCTATATTTTGCTGATTTTAAGACCTTTGGGTCTAAACCGAGGAGTGGGATAGCTGGGTCAAATGGTGGGTCCATTCCAAGTTTTTTGAGGAATCTCCATACTGCTTTCCAGAGTGGCTGCACCAATTTGCAACTCTACCAGCAATGTACAAGTGTGCCTTTTCCCCCACATCCACGCCAACACTTGTTATTGCTTGTATTCTTTTTTTTTTTTGGAACCAGGGATTGAACTCAGGGACACTCGGCCACTGAGCCACATCCCCAGCCCTATTTTATATTTTATTTAGGGACAGGGTCTCACTGAGTTGCTTAGGGCCTCGCTAAGTTGCTGAGGCTGGCTTTGAACTCGTGATCCTCCTGACTCAGCCTCCTAAGTCGCTTGGATTACAGGCGTGCGCCACCGCGCCCGGCTGCTTGTATTCTTGATAATAGCCATTCTAATTGGAGTTAGATGAAATCTTAGGGTGGTTTTAATTGCATTTCTCTAATTACTAGAGATGATGAGCACTTTTTCATATGTTTGTTAATTACCTATATATCATCGTCTGTGAAGTGTCTGCCCAGTTCCTTAGCCCATTTATTGATTGGGCTCTTTGCATTTTTGGTGTAAAGTTTTGTAAGTTCTTTATAAATTTTGGAGATCAGTGCTCTGTCTGAAGTGTGTGGAAAAGATTTTTTCCCACTCTGTAGGCTCTTTTTTCACATTCTTGATTGTTTCTTTTGCTGAGAAAAAGCTTTTTAGTTTGAACCCGTCCCATTTATTGATTCTTCCTTTTATTTCTTGCACTCTGGTGGTCATGGTGAGTAAGTCTGGTCCTAAGCCAATATGAAGAAGATTAGGGCCTACTATTTCTTCTATTTAGCGAAGAGTCTCGGGTCTAATTCCTAGATCCTTGATCCATTTTGAGTCAAGTTTTGTACAGGGTGAGAGATAGGGGTTTAATTTCATTTTGTTGCATATGGATTTCCAGTTTTGCCAGCAGCATTTGTTGAAGAGGCTATCTTTTCTCCACTGTATGTTTTTGGCACCTTTGTCAAGTATGAGATGACTGTACTTACATGGGTTTGTCTCTGTGTCTTCTACTCTGTACCATTGGTCTACCTGTCTATTTTGGTGCCAATGCCATGCTGTTTTTGTAACTATTGCTCTATAGTAGAGTTTAAAGTCTGGTATTGTGATACCTCCTGCATCATTCTTCCTGCCCAGGATTATTTTGGCTATTCTGGGTCTTTTGTTCTTCCATATGAATTTCATGATTGCTTTTCCTATTTCTGTGAGGAATATCATAGGAATTTTTATTGGAATTGCATTAAATTTGTATAGCACCTTTGGAAGTATGGCCATTTTGATTATATTAATTCTGCCTATCCAAGAACATGGGAGATCTTTCCATCTTCTAAGGTCTTCCTCAATTTCTTTCTTTAGTGTTCTGTAGTTCTCATTGTAGAGGTCTTTCCCCTCTTTTGTTAGATTGATTCCCAAGTATTTTATTTTATTCGAGGCTATTGTGAGCAGAGTTGTTTTCCCCAGTTCACTTTCAGATGATTCATCGCTTATGTAGATAAATGCATTTGATTTATGTGTGTTTATTTTATATCCTGCTATTTTGCTAAATTCATTAATTAAATCTAAAAGTTTCCTGGTGGAGTTTTTTGGATGCTCTAAATATAGGATCATGTCATCAGCAAATAGCAACAGCTTGCATTCTTTGTTTCCTATTTGTATACCTTTAATTTCTGTGGTCTAATTGCTCTGGCTAGCATTTCCAGCACAATGTTGAATAGAGGTGGTGACAGTGGGCATCCCTGTCTTGTTCCAGTTTTTAAAGGGAATGCTTTCAGTTTTTCTCCATTAAGAATGACGTTGGCAGTGGGCTTAGCATAAATAGCCTTTGCAATGTTCAGGTATGTTCCTACCATCTCTATTTTTTCTAGTATTTTGAGCATGAAGGAGTGTTGTACTTTGTCAAATGCTTTCTCAGCATCTATCGAAATAATCATATGATTCTTAACCTTAAGTCTATTGATGTGATGAATTACATTTATTGATTTCCGGATGTTGAACCAACCTTGCATCCCTGGAATAAACCCCACTTGATCGGGATGCACTATCTTCTTAATATGTTTTTGTAAGTGGTTTGCCAGAATTTTTTGAGGATTTTAGCATCTGTATTCATCAGAGATATTGGTCTAAAGTTTTCTTTTCTATATGTGTCTTTGTCTGGTTTTGGTATCAGAGTGATACTAGCTTCATAGAATGAATTTGGAAGGGTTCCCTCCTTTTCTATTTCATGAAATACTTTCAGAAGTATTGGTATAAGTTCTTCTTTGAAGGTCTTGTAGAACTCAGCTGAGAATCCCTCTGGTCCCGGGTTTTTCTTAGTTGGTAGGCTTTTGATGGCTTCTTCTATTTCATTGCTTGAAATTGATCTGTTTAAATTGTGTATGTCCTCCTGATTCAGTTTGGGAGGATCTTGTCTCTAGAAATTTGTCAATGTCTTCAAGATTTTCTATTTTATTGGAGTATAGGTTTTCAAAGTAGCTTCTAATAATGTTTTGTATTTCAATGGTGTCAGTTGTGATATTTTCTTTTTCATCACAAGTTTTAGTGACTTGAGTTTTCTCTCTCCTTCTCTTTGTTAGTGTGGCTAAGGGTTTATCTATTTTGTTTACTTTTTCAAAGAATCAACTTTTGGTTTTGTCAACTTTTTGAATTGTTTCTTTTGTTTCAATTTCATTGATTTCAGCTCTGATCTTGATTATTTCCTGTCTTCTACTACTTTTGGTGATGAACTGTTCCTTTTTTCTAGGGCTTTGAGATGTAAGGTTAGGTCGTTGAGTTGTTGACTTTTTATTCTTTTCTTGAATGCACTCAATGCAATGAATTTTCCTCATAGTACTGCTTTCATAGTGTCCCAGAGATTTTGATATGTTGTATCATCCATCATTCTCATTTACCTCTAAGAATTTTTTTATCTCCTCCCTGATGTTTTCTGTTATCCATGCTTCATTCAATAGCATATTATTTAGTCTCCAGGTGTTGGAGTAGTTTCCGTTTTTTATTTTGTCGTTGATTTCTAATTTCATTTCATTATGATACGATAGAATACAAGGTAGTATCTCTACTTTTTTGCATTTACTAAGGGCTGCTTTGTGGCATAACATATGTTCTATTTAGAGAAGGAGCCATGTGCTGCTGAGAAGAAAGTGTATTCACCCATTGATGGATGGAATATTCTATATATGTCTGTTAAGTCTAAGTTATTCATTGTGTTATTGAGTTCTATGGTTTCTTTGTTAGGTTTTGTTTGGAAGATCTGTCCAGTGGTGACAGTGGTGTGTTAAAGTCACCCAGAATTATTGTGTTGTGGTCAATTTGATTCCTATAATTGAGAAAGATTTGTTTGATGTACATGGATGGGCCATTGTTTGGGGCATAAATATTTATGCTCATTATGTCTTCTTGATTTATGCTTCCCTTAAGCAGTATGTAATGTCCTTCTTTATCCCTTCTGAATAACTTCGGCTTGAAGTCCACTTTATCCGATATAAGGATGGAAACCCCTGCTTTTTTACTAAGGCCTTGTGCATGATAGGTTTTTCCCCATCCTTTCACCTTTAGTCTGTGGGTGTCCTTTTCTATGAGATGAGTCTCTTGAAGGGAACATATTGTTTCTTTTTGATCCAATCTGCCAGTCTATGTCTTTTGATGGATGACTTTAGGCCGTTAGCATTCAGGGTTGTTATTGAGGTATGATTTGTATTCCCAGTCATTTTGCTTAAATTTGGTTTTTAATGTGACTTGGTTTCTCCTTTAATTGGCTTTTCTTTTAGGATAGTTCCTCCCTTTGATGACTTACATTATTGTTTTTTGTTTCTTCCTCATTCTCTTGCTGAGAATGTTCTGTAGTGCAGGCTTTCTATGTGTAAATTCCTTTAACTTTTGTTTGTCATGGAAGGATTTTATTTAGTCTTCAAATCTGAAGGTTAGTTTTGCTGGATATAGGATTCTTGGTTGGCAGCCATGTTCTTTCAGAGCTTGAAATATATTGTTCCAGGCCCTTCTAGCTTTTAGGGTCTGGGCTGAGAAATCTGCTGATATCCATATTGGTTTCCCCCTATATATACTATACATAATCTGTTTCTTTTCTCTCACAGCCTTTAAAATCCTATCTTCATTTTGTACATTAGGCATTTTCATTATAATGTGTCTTGATGTGGATCTGCTGTAATTTTGTGCATTTGGTGTTCTGTAAGCCTCCTGTGGTTGAGTTTCCATTTCATTCTTCAGGTTTGGGAAATTTTCTGATATTGTCTCATTGAATAGGTTGTTCATTCCTTTGGTTTGTATCTCTGTGCCTTCCTCAATCCCATTAATTCTTAAATTTAGTCTTTTCATGATATCCCATAGTTCTTGGAGGTTCCGTTCATGATTTCTTACCGTCTTCTCTGTTTGGACAACTTTATTTTCAAGATTCAATATTTTGTCTTCATTGTCTGAGGTTCTGTCTTCTAAGTGATCTAGTCTGTTGGTGATGCTTTCCATTGAGTGTTTAATTTGGTTTATTGTTTCCTTCATTTCAAGGATTTCTGTGTGGTTCTTTTTCAGAATCTCTATCTCTTTGTTGAGGTGATCTTTTATTTCCTGTAGTTGCTCTTTCAGCTGCTTATTGGAAGGGTCAATCATTGCCTGCCTTTGCTCTCTTAACTCATCATTTGCTTATCTGAACATTTTAATCATGTATATTCTGACCTCCTTTTCTGGCCTTTCTTCTACCATGCTGTCATTGGATTCTATTAGTGTAGAATCTTGGTTTGTTTGGAACACTTTCCTCCCTTGTTTTTTCATGTTGTTCATGTATCTTCCCCTCTAGCAATGCAGATCTAGGGTATTATAGTTTCTGCCCTATAGGCTTATAGTGACCCTATAGTTTTCTGAAACCTCTTCTTTAAGGGGGGAATCAATATTAGCAATACCCAGTACAGACAATATGCAGCTGTAAACCAAATAGCCCCTATGAAGACTATTGTTACAGTAGTCCTTTGGTTATATTATTACAATATTGTCATAATAAACAGAGAAAATGAGTTCAATTATTATCTACAGTATAACAAACAGATTTGTGATGAGCAGTACAGTTTCTACTGGAGAACAAAGAGGATGGGAGGGGTATAGGATGTAACTGTTAACAGTGTAAGAAAAGAGTATGAAGAAGTTCTAGATCATAGTAAGAGTGAACGTGTAGTCAGAAGAAGTTGGTTGTTAGCATGAGAAAAGTGAGAAAAAGCCCTTGAGGAAAGAGGTAAACAAAAGGAAAGTAGAGAGCAAGAAAAGTAAAGAAATAAAAGTTAAAAGCTATCACAAAGGAGAAAAAAAAAAACTACACTTTAACTGTCATATACTATTCAAACCTCCCAGTCTTTAGTTGCCTGAAGCATGAGAGGTACCTGATAATGAGCTTCCAGTCCCCAGCGGGCCTCTCAGGATGGGATTTGCCCCACCTAATGACAGTTTCCCCTTCATGGATAATCCAAGATGGCTGCACTGGCTTCCAAATGTGTTGGCAAATGGTGAGATGCAGTGCAGGGCGTGGGCACCCAGTCTGTGTGGGGTGCAGTCATTCAGGCTGGGCCCCTGGAGGTGGTGTGCTGTCAGTTGGGCTTGTGGTCCTGCAACTCCTGACTTTTTTTCCCCCAAAATGGCAGCAGCCACATGTAACCAAACCTGCGGGTACTGTGATGGTGAACTTCCAGGCAACAGCAGGCAACTGGTGATCCACTGATGGTCTGCAGGCTCCGCAGGCTACTGTCGGACGATTGGCAGATGAACCTCGGATGGTGGACAATGGGTAGGTGAAAGGCAGGCGATGGGCAGGCCAGAGGCAGGCAAACAGGCATGTGATGGATAATAGGTAGTGATCAGTGAGCAATCTGCACTCAACTGTAGTCACTACACTGGTAGAAGTTTCAGAAGTCCCAGTCCATAGAAGGCCAGCTTCATTCCTCAGGGCTCCAGGTGAAGCTGAACATCATGGTGGAAGAGTGTGGCAGAGGGAAGCAGCTCACATCATCAGGAAGCAGAGAGAAAGAGCCAATTGTGATTTTAATCATTTTAAATTAGTAGAGACTTTTTGCATGGTCTGACATGTGTTCTATCCTGGAGAATGTTCCATGTGGCCTGGAGAAGAATTCACATTCTGCTGCTATTGGATAGAGTTCTGTAGATGTCTGTTACATATATTTGGTTCATGGTATTGTTCAAGCCTTCCATTTCCACCTTGACATTCTGCCTAGTTGCTGAGAATAAAGCCCTCTATCCACAGTAATAGACTTGAAGAGAGTGGAAGAGGTAGCCATCTCTTAGGAGTGGAATGGACTGCAAGCAGACAGCCCTGGCTTCCAGGTGTAATTGCTACACCACATGCCCTGTTGGATGCAATGCCTCACTAAGCTCCCACTCACCCCCTTAGTGTCACCCGAACAAGCAGCTGAACAGTCAGAGCCATGACACAAAAAAGATGACTAATGCTTCAGTATCTGCTGCACCATCTGGCCCCAAGGAGAGGCCAGCCCACACAAGTGGTTAGCTGGAGGTTATGGTAGGGTGGCGTGTGACGCTACCGTTTGGAATCACTCCTTCCTTCTTGTTCACTGTGCCCAATAGATTGCTTATTATAAATGGCCTTTTGCAGTCTCCTCTTTCTACAGACTTCTACAGAGCCCAGTGGAGTGTCGAGTTCAACCAACTCATGTGGGAAGGTTTTGCGAGTACTGGAATAGAATTCAACTAGTTGACTCAAAGACCATATAAAACAGTGGTAATGCACTTTCCAAAGGTGAAAGAGAGCAAAAGTAATTTTACACCGAATGATAGGCAAATAAGTTTGATAGGTATACTCTAAAATTCTCTTCTAAATTTCCCCTCAACAAACCATGAAATTAGATATTGCCACTCATTTTACTTGGAGGATCTGTCTTGGCCCAATTTTTATGTTCCTGAAAATTGCTGTAGTTCATCTCACTGACAATCTGTTCAGAGTTAGATTAAGAATTTTCATGCCAGGCGTGGTGGCTCATGCCTGTAATCACAGCTCAACAGACAGAGGCAGGAGGATTGCAATATCAAATCCAGTCTCAGCAATTTAGGGAGGCCCTAAGCAACTTAATGAGGACCTAAGCAAAAAATAAAAAAGGGTTGGGGATGTGGCTCAGTGGTTAAGCACCCCTGGGTTCTATCTCTGATACCCACCCAAAAACTTTTTTTCATAATGTTTCCTGAATTCCACATACATGGTAGGAGGAACATGGGATGGCTTTCTAACAGAAAGAGCACAGTCAGACTCAGACCCTTCATCTTTACCATCTGGCATCTCTTCCCTCCCAATCACATAGGCACTCCCAAGAGCACTCAACCTGAGGAGATCTTTGCTCTTCATCTTGTCTAAACATGGTTGACAGAACATGGCAAAGTGTCAGAGAAAGCTTGCTAACCATACACTTCTCTGAATATAGAAAGTAGCATAGGACATCAGCTTCAATATGTCCTGTGAATGGCCTCTGGCAATCCAAGATTCAGTGTCATTCCTCAGACTATTCAACAGGCATGGCTTGGCCTCCCTGTCTCCCACCTTCACCTCTTTTTTTCCACCGACCTACTACACTTGACCCACATTGGCTGTCTTCTTGTATTTACTTATTTTTGGTGCTGGGGATTGAACCCAGGGTCTCTTGCATGCCAAGAATGTGCTCTGCCACTGATCCACACACCCCAGCCTTTCTTTGTTTCTTGTAGCTCTTTCCCACCTCAGGACCTTCAAAGACAGGGACCTCTTTCACTGGAAGGGGCCTACTGTCCTTCCCTACCTATCCTCATCTGACAGTCTTCTTCTCTCAGATCTCAGCTTTTATGTCACCTCTCCAAAGAGACCACTCTGTAAATCCCTAATCTGACTCCTGAACCATTCTCCTCACAATTCATCATTGTTTTTGTTAGTTTGGTTACTAATTTATTTTGTTTCCCCCACTAGAATCTAGACTCAAAGAGGCAGAGAGCAGTATGATTTATCCACCAATACATAGTCAGATACAAACATAGTTCCTAGAATATGTGGGCATTCAGTTCACATATGCTAAAGAAAGAATACATTTTAAAAATGACTAATAAAGTGTCTATTTTCTGCAGAATCATAAGTGAGGATGTCATCTGTCATATTATTCAATGATGTCCCAGCAAGACCTAATAAAATAACATTCTCCATGAAAATTTTTGTACTTTCCAGAGTACTAAATTTAGGGCAGACTGAAAAATTCAACAAAGTACACACACAAAAAAAGTTGGTTGCATTTTCGTACAATAACAATGAGCAACCTGAAAAAGAAATTTTAAAAGCAATCTCATAATAGCATCAAAACCTTAAAATACCTAGGAATAAACTTAACCAAGAAAGTGAAAGATTTGTATACTGAAAACTATAAAACAATGATAAAAGAAATTAAAGAAGAAAGAAAGAAATGGAAAGACATCCCATGTTCATGAATCAGAAGTCTGAATATTTTTTAAATGTCCATACTACCCAAAGTAATCTACAGATTAAATGTAATTCTATCATAATCCCAATGGCATGTTTTGCAGAAAGAGAAATAAAATCCTAAAATTCATATGACATCTCAACAGCCTAAACAGCCAAAACAACCTTGAAAAAGAATGAAGTTGGAGACCTTATACTTCCTGATTTCAAAGTATAAGGTCAAAAGACCTTATACTTCCTGATTTACAAAATTAGGGTAATCAAAATGGTGTGTCACTGGCATGAAAACAAACATATAGACCAGTGATCCACAGATTAGAGTGCTGAAAAATAAACCATCACCTATATGGTCACATGATCTTTGACAAGAGTGCCAAGAGCACATGATGAAGAGTGTACCCTCCTTCAACAAATGTTAGTGAAAAAAATTGGATGTCCACATGCAAAAAATAAAGTTGGAACTTTACATGACACCATATAGAAAATTAAATCAAAATGGACTAAAGATCTAAACTTCAAATCTAAAACTACAAAACTGCTAAACGACAGGAGAAATCTTCATGATATTAGACATGGATATCTTCCCTGACATATTGAATATGACACCAAAATCACAAGAACAAAAACAAAAGTAGGCAAATGGGAGTATCAAGCTTGGAAGCTTCAAAGGAACTAATCAAGAGTGAAAAAGCAACCTATGGAAATGGGAAGCAATATTTGCAAATCCTGTGTGATAAGGGCTTAATATCCAAAATATGTGAATTATGCCCGCAACATATCAACAAAAAATAAACAACCCAATTCTAAAGATGAACGAATGATTTGAATAGGCACTTCTCCAAGACACAAATGCCCAATAAGCACATGAAAAGATGCTCAGCATCACTAATCATTAGAGAAATGCAACAATGAGAGATCGTCTTACAATCATTAGTGTGGCCACTATCAAAAAAAAGAGGAAATAAGTGGTGTTGGTGAAGATGTGGAGAACTGGAAACTTTATTCATTGTTGGGAAGAATATAAAATGGTGCAGTCACTATGAAAAATGTTATGACACTTCCTGGAAAAACTAAAAATAGAATTACAAAAGATATTACTTCCACTTGAGTCTGAATTCTTTCTAAGTTGTAGGTCAAAATCTACTTAGTGAACAAAAAATATTTCTAACAGTTGAGCTTCAACAGCTTCTAACATCCTAAAAATAGAAATGACCTGACATCAAGTATCTCTGCAGGGCTTCATCACCACCTATGGGGTAGTCCTACCCAAAACTCCATCCTATCCTGACCTGGGATCTAATTACCAACTTATAGGAGATACAGGGGACAAAGAAAATAGGCTATGTGGCACTGTACAGATGCAATAAGCAAACTCCAGACTACCAGCAAATCATCTGGTTTCACTGGCATATCTGTTGTAAGTAAAAGAGGGAGATTCATCAATGTTCAATTTGTGTGTGTGTGTGTGTGTGTGTGTGTGTGTGTTTGAAAGAGGGTTATGACATCTATGAGAAAATTAAAATTTTAACACTAACTGAATTTTCATAATATGAATTATGCACTTATTTTGGGTTGGGTAATGACACCATCGTTCCTTGTATTTAAAGCTGAAATGTCCCTAGGTGGAGTTATGGATACTTGGGACCGACTTCACAGTGGCACTGGGTAAGGGAGTGGGGCTGGCAGGGCAGCACGATGCAGCAGGGGCAACAGGAGGATCAGAAGTGAAGGTCTCATGCCCCCACAGGTTGAAGTGCTGTGGAGAGACAGCCTGCCTCTGCCCATGTCTTTGGGAAGTGCCTCGCTGAGGAGCACTGCCTTGCCCACCTTGTTGAGGCTCTGCCTGGGGCTGCTCACAACCAATGCCTTATCCGCTGGGGGTTGCCCACCTTGGGACACCTCTGAAGGCCACCCTAGAGCACCCTCTTCTTTCCCTTCCCTTGCATAGTGCTAATCCTCAGAGCGTACCCTACTAAACCTCCTGTAAGTTAACCTCTGTCTTAGAGTCTGTTCCCAGGGAACTCATTCTAGAACCAGATGAGAAAGACTAACCATGGGGTTGACCATTCTTGAAGCTGATACAAGAGGTAGAATTCAGAGGTGGTCCCCAAGACCCCTAGCCCAGAAGTCAATGTCCCATATAATGCCCAGGACTATGAATGGGATGAATCTTACCCCTGTCCATGATTAGGTTACATTAGAAAGCACAGTTGACTTCCAGCTAGGAAGATGATCCTCATGGGCCAATTTGGATCACATGAGCCCCTTAAAAACTGAGTTTTCTCTGGCTCCTCCCAGAAGAGAAAGTCAGATATCTAAAGCATGGGATTTGATGTACCACTGGGGGCTTTAACAAGAAGGGAGTCACATGGCTAGGATGCAGATGGCCCATAGGAGCTGAGGACACCTGCTGCTGATGGTGACTCAGAGGCCTTGTCCCACCACTACAAGGTCCTGAATTCAGCCAAGAACAAGAACCAGCTTAAAGAGGCTCCCACCCCCACCTGCAGGCCTCCAGAGGAGAACCCAGTCTAGCCAACACCGGACCTCAGCCTTAGCATATGCCAAGCAGAGAACTCAACCACCCCATATGAACAAGTGGGTGTTGTCTTAAGCTGCTAAGTTTGTGATAACTCATGACACGGCAATAGAAACCTAATACACAGGCATGTGGAGGTTGATGACCCTATTCTTTATTCTTGTGCACATTTGAAATTTTCTACAGTCATCAGAAAGGTTTAAAATATTGATTTTGGCCAGGGGTGGTGGCACAAACCTAAAATCCCAGTGACTCAGGAGACTAAAGCAGGAGGACTACAAAGTTCTAAGCCAGCCTCAGCAATTTAGCAAGGCCCTAAGCAATTTTAGCGAGACCCTGTCTCAAAATAAAAATAAATAAAAAGGATAGGGTTGTGGCTCAGTGGTTAAGTGCTGCAAGGGTCTAATCTGAATGCAAGGTTAAGAAAATAATTCTCCAAAATGGCCCCACAGTGCTGACTCCCACATACTTTCATTTCCAAGAAGCAACTTACCTGCAGCCCTGCCTGGCTTCAGTGGACAGGTTATGTCACATTCCTCAGCAAACTACCTGTTCACTGCAGGAGAAATGCAGGCCCAAAATAATGTTGATAAGAGGAACCCAAATTACCCTGAAAGAGGTCTTTTGTGACTAGATCCTGACACTCTGGGAGATAAGGATAGTTCCTCCTAACCATAAAGTCTGTAAGAATGTATGGTCAAGAATCCAATTAGGGGCTGGGGATACAGCTCAGTTGGTAGAGTGCTTGCCTTGCAAGCACAAGGCCCTGGGTTCAATCCCCAGCACCGCAAAAAAAAAAAAAAAGAAAAGAAAAAAATCCAATTAGAACCATTAGCATGGCCAAGGAGACCTAGAGTTGCCATGACAGTGGGGACTTGAAAGTCTGATGTCACCTTGCCATCAGTCAGAAGTCAAGGGGTGGACCTGGGTGGGACTTTCTAGAAGCTTCTCTGGGATCCCCAATAAAACTGTAGTGCAGTAGAGGCACATTGTCCCTCTCTTCTCTGAGAGGACCCACTCTCCCCCTTGAGAGTGTCCCCTTCCCCTTTCCTATCCCTTCAATAGACTCTTGTCTATTACTCTGAGTGACAGGTCTGAAATCTTTCTGACTTGACTGCAAGAATCAAAGCTTGAAGAGGGGGTCTTCGGGCTACCTCAGTTGTTGCACCTCTGGGTCCCAGGGGCTTTCACGATGGGGGTTAAGGACGCGGAGTCACCAGCCAGACAGTGGGAGTCAGTTAAGCACGACCAGGAGCGAGTGGCCGAGGACTCCTTTATTGCAGAAGCTGCACAGCCTTTTATTTGTTTAAGAGCCAACGAAACCCCCGCACCACCTCGCACCACCCAGCAGGACCAATCACAGTTCTCACCGTGGACCCACGTTTCCACCAACCAACACAAGCCTCTATTTCTCACAACTGTCAAGTTTCCAGCTCCTCAGTATGACCCACATTTCCCCCTTTTATTTGTGCAGGCATGTGTCCTCTGGCCAGGAGCGACAGCATGCTACCCTGGGGTGCCCAACCCTCATGGAGGCAAAAGGGGATCGCGACTGTGCCTGTCTTAGGTTGTCCCCTCTGGGGATCTTACCTGTCATTGATGACCAGCCATCATCAACACTTGCCTTAACTGCTCGATGTTAAAATGTTGACATGTTAATATACGAAGGTGGGGGGTTTGTTTTTCCTTTTGGGTTTCCTCCATGGATCTGGAACAGCATCCTGATATGGAGACATATCAGTGTAACGCAGGTCCTGGTCCTGCAGGCGGGTATACTGAGGCTCTGCACTCAGGAGCATGGCTACGGATTTGCTTATGTTGTCAATTTGCACCTCCCTTCCAGCCAATAGATTTTTCCTTCCAGATTGTACCTGTCCCGGAGGGCCCCAAGGGCGTAGGGAGGGGGGGCAGAAGGAGAAGGAGCATGAGAGGGTATAGGGAGGGCTAGGATAGGAGTGTTTGGGGGGCACCTCTCGGTAAAGTCAGAGGAGTGTGCGGGCAAAGAGGAAGTACCAGGCAGTTTAGGAGGGGGGCAGAGGGAGTGGCCTCAGAAGTAGAGGGGGCGTCCTCCTCAGAATCAGAGTCACATATAGCAAGAGAGCCAACAGAAGAGTGTAAGGTCAATTTTTGGTCTTTAATGGAATCATTGAGTCGTTTTGTAATGTCATCTGCAGAAGAGCCTTGAAGGGAAGCAATAATAGCCAAAAGGATAGGGAAAAAGGGGGCAGGGGGGGAAGTGTCCATCATGAACTTCACGTCCTGTGGCCAGAAATAGCACACCCATCCAAATGGAGGGATCCCAAATGTTTTCAGGATTAATCCAAGGGGCCAAAACTAGAACCTCATTCCAAAATTTATCAAGGTCTGAGGATCTAACTTTAAGACCTCGTTGTGAGAGTAAAACCTTGAGGGCGGCTAGTTGTGGAGCTCGCTGCACAGAAGGAAGATCTCCCGTCATTCAGGAACAATTATGTGCGGAATGAACGGAAACAAAAGAGGAGTTAGAAGTGGAAGCAGGATAAGAGTAGAGAATGAAGTAATAGAGAAACCTAAAAGGGCAAAAAACAGGAAGGAGATGAGGGGAGGACGAAAAGGAGACATAAAACGAAAGTGAAAGACAAACAGAAGGGGTCCCTAAAATGTGGTGGAGCAATGTGAGTGCTTCCACAGGGGACTTCCAGCGCTTCCAGCCGGCTAACAGCCGACCAGATTAGGCCCCACGCGGCCTACCAGACTGGGCCCACAGGGGCGGGGAACCAGACTGGACCCCAAGGGGGTGCCCACCAGATTGAACCCACGAGGGGGTCACCAGACTAGGCCTCACGGGAGGCCTACCAGGGGACAGGAGCGACGTCTCGCCCTGACCTGGGACTGGTATGAGCAACTGCATCCAGTTTAACCAAGTCCCCAGATACAGACAGCTGACTCACAGAAACAGACAGGATACCGGGTGGCTTCGTCCAGAAGGGCGTCCAGAAGATGGGCTGGGGTCCCCCCAAGAGTGAGGCTGAGGCACGTCTCTCAGGAGCTCCCCTCTGCTCAGGGTGGGGGCTCCCAGGCAACCATCACAGAAGGCCAACTTAGGCGTGAGGGCTTGGAGAAATGAGATCTCGCTGGGGCCTCCAAATGTTGTACCCAACGAAAATAAGATCATCCAAGCCGGTCACGTAAAGCCAAAAGAAGCCTTTATTTTAGCTGGCCAGCGACAATCGCCCTTACGCCTAAAAGCGGAATGCCCGGGAATCACGAGTAGTTCTTTGTTCCAGCGTTGGCCGTGTGCCTGGGTCTGTGTCTCCGAAAACCCAAAAGAAGGGCAGGTTCACCACTCAGGCGTGATCAGCGCAAAAGGAGCAGCCCGGACGAGCCCGGAAGTGTTGCAGCTCACGAGTGAAAAACTAGGGAAGGAGACGGTACAAGACAGATAAAAATGGGTGGGAAGAGGGGTCTGACCTTACCCTGTTAGACCTGCATAGTAAGAACATAAGACTAGACCCCAAGTAGGCACAAGAGGTGCTGGGAGGGGTCCTTACCCAAAAAGTGACAAGCGGTGAGACACATTGGGTGCCAGATATTGTACCTGTGGGTCCCGGGGGCTTTCATGATGGGGGGTAAGGACTCAAAGCCAGACACCGGGAATCAGGTAAGCACGACCAGGAGGGAGCGGCCAAGGACTCCTTCATTGCAGAAGCTGCACAGCCTTTTATTTGCTTAAGAGCCAATGAAATCCCCGCACCACCTCGCAGCACCCCAGCAGGACCAATCACAGTTCTCGCTGTGGACCCACGTTTCCACCAATCAACACAGGTCTCCATTTCTCACAACCATCAAGTTTCCAGCTCCTCAGAATGACCCACACTCAGTCCCTTGGAAGGCCCCAGCTCCGTAACACTAGTGACTCCTTATATAGTATTTTTTCTAGTTTAAGAAAGTGTGGCATCATGGCGGCCCCCATGGATCTCCAGTTGAAGAAGGCCTTCACGGAGCTTCAAGCCAAAGTTATTGACACTCAACAGAAGGTGAAGCTGTTATATTCCCCAAAAAGATTCTCGAGTGCCATCAGGAGAGAGAGAGTCAGCCCCACCCTAATCGCTCCCCTTCCTACTCCCTCCCCTCCCTAATCCCTTCCCAGCCCTATAAAATGCTGGTAACAAAGAACTAAGGCACGATTCCCCAGCACACTGCTTTTAGGTGTAAGGGCGATTATCACTGGCCAGCTATAATAAAGGCTTCTTTTGGCTTTATGTGATCAGCTTGGATGATCTTATTTTCGTTGGGTACAACAAAGCTTGCAGACATACAGATTAAACAGCTAAACAGAATGAAAAAGCATGCGCATCTTACAGAGATTATGACCTTGGTAGATGAGACTAACATGTGTGAAGGTGTAGGAAGAATGTTTACTCTTCAATCCAAGGAGGTAATTCACAATCACCTATTAGAGGAACAGAAAATAGCAGAAGAAAAAATTAAAGAATTAGAGCAGAAAAAGTCCTAGCTGGAGCGGAGTGTTAAGGAAGCTGAGGACAACATCCGGGAGATGCTGATGGCGAAGGGCACAGTAGGAGCCTCCAGGGGAAGCTCTTCCTCTTGATCCCTCCCCTCCTGGCAAGAGTGGAGGGGCCTTTGCAGGGTAACAGCTTCCCTCTGCCTGGATGGACATTTTTATCGGAATGGCTTAGTAACCCCACATTTTCTGTATTGTTTCAAACCCCTTTTAGGTTGCACCCCTTTAGATTTCCTCTGGCTCTGCCCGCTACCCTTGCCCAGGACACTCTTCTTTCCTGGGATGAGCCATGAACTCAGAAGAGGAAAGTGTGAGCCAGGGCAGAGAGGGAAGCACTGCCTGACCCTGCCACTTGGCAAGCTGGGCAGGCCAATGAAAGGCTTCTGTTCAAAAAAAAAGAAAAAGGTGTAAGTTTCCCCATAATAAAAAGCGTTAAAATTATGCTTAATGATTGGTCAACAGGCAATTTGAGTAGTTTAATCCTTACTTTTTCTTGTAAGCAAGTGATTAATAAGTGCCAGCCTTCCTGAAGGCTTGATCACCCCGCCACTGGACCATTCTGCTTCCCATTTGCATTGTCTCATTACTGGGTGACCCGGAGCAATTTGAATTTTCCCTTAGATTTGCCCCAGAAATTTCATGCCCAGGGGCATCCTAGTGAGAGTGTGGGGCGGGGGGAGTGCCTTTCTTTATAGAGTGAATGAACTGTCTGGAGATATTTTTGGATGTCACAATTGGAGAGTAGCCCTGGGTGCCACTGGTTCTAGAAGGTCTGAGGCACAGGACCATCCTCCTCACTCCACAGCAAAGAGTCACCTGGCCCAAAATGTCCAAGGTGCCCAGGTGGAGAGACGAGGCCTCAAAAGCACTTGTGTCCAGCACTTCTTGGAGAGTGCCCAGGCACCCCCAAAAGTGAGCATTCCCCTGGCTTTGCTGTTTCTTGGGAAGCAATGTTTCTTTTTAAAAATATATATTTTTATACTAAAAAGTATTCTTAGGGAGCTGCAGGGAGCGTGTGGTGTTACCTTTGGTCCTGAGAGAGGCCAGCCCCCTGTGCCTGCAGGAACACACACAGGCCTGCCCTCACTTCCTGCTGAAGGCCCGGAGAGGAATCCAGCGAAGCAGGGAACAGCTCCAGATGACGTCACCCAGGTATGTGGGTCAGGCCTCACCCTGTGGGTGTAGCAGGACTACCCCTGAAAGGAAGGAAAACAAGCATGGGACACCTGCTCTCCAGGTGAAAAGATCTGCCTGAGGACCTGTAATTCCAGGACACCTCCGAGGTGGCCGGAAACCAAGAGCAGACAGGAGGCCCTTTAGGGCCCGGACTCTTCCCTGTGGCCTCCGAGAGTGGCCCTCAGCAGCATTAACGACTGCCGGATTACAATCCCCCTCCTCTATCCTTGAGCCTTCAGGGAGATTAAGTTCTAGCCTCGAGGGAGGGATCTGTGCCACACAGGACTGAACCAGTAGAGGGGAGGACAAAGGATAGGAGGTACCCAGGTGGGGAGCAGTGCCCACAAGGAAGTAGAGAGCAGCCTCTGCGGCCAGGAGTCATTTGCTTAGAAATGGGGAGCGGTCAAGTATGTATTTACCCTAAGCAAGAAGAGAGTTCAATGTCATTAATGGTGTGGAACACAATAAATGAGCTTTGCTTTTCTTGTTCTCTTTTTTTTTTTTTTTTAAAGATGAAAGTTAGTAAAATGAAAACCTTGTCTTGTTATTTGTTTTCCCCTAAAATTTAACCAGGGCTGTACCCAGGGCTTCCTCTGTAACTAACCGTGAGCCAGCTTTGGTTGGTGTCTGCTTCCTGTAACTCACATCTTTATGACGATAATCATCAAGAAAAGATTCAAGAACCAAAGCCTGGGTCTTCCCAGTTCTGTTGCTGGTGGTTGTTTCAGAAAAAGGAAGTTGAAAAAAGGAAGACCTGGGGGGTTCATCCTTCCCACAAGCCCCGCCCGAAGTCACATGCCCAGGACTGAACGTCCCCTCATTACCATGCTCAGAACATCACCTGGGACCAAGTGCAGATACGATGTAAGCTGCTTTTGTGTTGTTTCCTTAAACTTCAAACAATTTTATTCTGGAGAATTATACATTTCTCTAATTTTTTTGTTTGTGTTTTGTTGGTCTATTGGCCTGTTGACCCACTTCCCCAAATGTATAATGTATTTCATGTTGAAATTTCCCCTTGACTAAGCACGTGGCGTCTAGCTGCACTTCCTCTTCAGGGCAGGGAAGCTCATTTTCTCATGTGTGGATTTTTTTTTTTTTTTTTTTACTGGTGATTGAACCCAGGGGCACTCCACCACTGAGCCACATCCCCATTCCTATTTTGTATTTTATTTAGAGACAGGGTCTCACTGAGTTGCTTAGGGCCTCGCTAAGTTGCTGAGGCTGGCTTTGAACTCGCGATCCTCCTGCCTCAGCCTCCCAAGTGCTGGGATTACAGGCGTGCGCCACCGCGCCCGGCCTCATGTGTGAATTTTAAAGAGCAAACTACCAGGAAGAAAAATGACTTGCTGATTCCACCATCCTCAAGTGCATCAGTGGATAAAGCAAAGTTACCAGGCATCTCTTTCGGAAGTAGCACAGCGTTCAGTTTTTCAACTAGCCATGTCCTGAAGGGCCAGGGGCTCCAGATTCAACAGCCCCTGTCGAATTCCAGCCCTGCCACCTACTGGCTGTCTCAGTGCCTAAAACCCAAGAAGTGGACGGTAAATACAATGCACCCCTCAGGAAGGCAGCAGGAGCCTGCAAGCTCACCCCCGAGTGGCAGGGATGTTGTGAAGACACGTGATGATGGACATACAACTTCCAGCACAGTTCATGGTCGCATTGGTATTTAGAAGATTCTAGAACCATGTGCATCAGACTTATTTCCTTCCTTCCTCTCTTTCATTCTTCCTTTCTCTTCGAAGTCTTCCATTATAAAGCGAGGGATACTGATGTTGGCCTGAAACTGAGTCAAACTGTCGCATTTGTCAGTCTTTTCCCGCCAATGATCTTGCCTTCTTTCTTCAGGTCACTGTGTCCTGTGTCAGCCTTGTCCCCTCCTTGACTCTCCCCTGCATTCTCTGTGTCAGGAAATCCTACCAGAACTGCCTACAGAACACCTCAAATCTGACCACTTTTACCACCTCCATGACTACCGGCCTGGTCCAAGCCCCCATCCAGAAAATTAGGAAATCCAGAAAATCCAAAAAATACTTTCACAGAAACATCTAGAATGATGTTTGGCCAAATATCTGAGTACTGTGGTCCAGAAAAATTGACCCATGAAATTGACCACCACACGATACCCAATAAGTAATTGAATAGATTTGACTCACCAAGATAATAATAATACTTCAAATGACAGGTTAAGCTATTTCAGTTGAAAGAAAAAAATGCTTTTAAAATATCTTCAAGTTTCAGGTAGGTTTTTTGTTTGTTTTTTGGTTTTTTTGATACTAGGGATTGAACTCAGGGGCACTCCACCACTGAGCCACATCCCCAGCCCTATTTTTGTATTTTATTTAGAGACAGGGTCTCACTGAGTTGCTTAGGGCCTTGTTAAGTTGCTGAGGCTGACTTTGAACTCACAATCCTCCTGCCTCAGCCTCCCAAGCTGCTGGAATTACAGGCATGCACCACCATGCCCAGCTGCTTTTTTTTAAAAAAATAGACATGTACTTTCTCTAACTCTAATTATACTTAATGTGCTTTTAAGAGTTCAAAGAGGTAGGGGATGTAGCTCAGTAGCTCAGTGATAGAGAGCATGCTTAATTAGCATGTGTGAGACTCCAGGTTCAATCCCCAGCTCCAAAAAAAAGGAAAGGAAAGGAAACAAAGTTAAAATAAAACTGGATTTTGGTAATAAACAATTCTGTGAAGTTACTAAGAATTATTGAATTGTATAAATAAGATGGATGGATGGATGGATGGATGGATGGATGGATTAGTAAAACTTATACCTGAGTCTCTTGATGCTCCATCTCAAACTGTGGTTCCTCAAAACACTTTCAGAGGATCTGCTGTGTAAAAACTTCATAATAATGCCAAGAGGTTATTTGCGTTTTTCCACCCTCACCCTCTCAGCAAAATCTGAAGTGGGATTTTCTAGAGGCTGCGTTATGTGTGATTGGGCCCCTTGCTGAGAGCAAAGCAGACCTAAAACCCTAGCTGGCTTCCTTAGGTCAGAAGTGAAAAAGACTTGCAGAATCTCTTTTAAAAAGAACTTTGTGTAAAGGGAAACGGGGAGGGGCTGCAGGAGGAAGGATAGTGGAATGAGACAGACACCATTACCCTTCGTACACGCGTGATCACACAAATGGTGTGAATCTACATCATGTACAACCATAGAAATGAAGAGTTGTACCCCAATTGTGTACAATGAATCAAAATGCAGTCTGTAAAAATAAAAATTAATAAAATTAATAAAAAGAAAAGAACAGCAATTTTATCACCAAATATTTTTTGTTTTGAAAAATATAATTATTTTTCATGAAAGTATGTGGTTTGTGTTAATGTTTATCTTGTATTTTTTAATTAATTAGTAAATATTTTTATATCTGTCTAAATCTCTAATATGATAAATACATATATATACATACATATGTGGATCATGTATATATATATGATTCACATAAACAAAGGACTCTTGGGGTCCTTTGTAAATTTTAACACGGTAAAGGGGTTCCAAACCTGAAGTTTGAGAACTGCTCTTCTAGAAAGAGTATTCACACTGTATGCAAATAGTGATAACTTTGTATTCTTATTCATGATCATTATGCCTCTTGTTTACCTCTTATTCTTTCAGTTAGAACTCCCTCCCAGAGTCATGTGAAATTATTGCAGAGAGAGATTGGAGATCTAATTTTGCTTCTGGATGAGATGGAATGTCTTTGAGTATTTCCCAAATCCTGGCTGTGTCTCCTGAGCCATGTCCTGTTACAGTGGATGTTAGCAGGTGCTCCAAAGGGGTAGTCAGGGTGCCCTGCCCTGGCATTTCAGAGTAGTTTCAAAATAAAGACTTTTCTCCTTTTGATATTAAAAAGGAGCCTTTTATTTCTATTTATTGTGTCTTTTGAGCAAATCTCTTTCCTTACCTGAACCTCTGTATTTCTTGGGGATGGAGGCGTAGCTCAGTGGTGGAGAGCCTGCCAGCACATGTGAGGCCCTGGGTTTAATCCCCAGTACCACAAAAGTAAATTTAAAAATAAAATAAAAAGCAAGGAAATGACTGAACCTCAGTATTTCTCATTGTGAAAGCGGCAGTTGAACTAATTAGGTGCTTTTAAACCATCCTTGTTGACATTAAAATCACTCCTGAAATTGATCAAGGAAAGCATTCTTTTTAGAAGATTCCAGGCAGTAGACACAAAAAACTTTTTTTTTCCCAGTTTTGGGGATTGAACGCAGGGGTGCTCTAATACTGAGCAGCACCCTCAACCCTTTTTATTTTTTATTTTGAGACAGTCTTGCTAAGTTGCTTAGGCCCTCATTCAATTACCAAGACTGGCTTAGAACTTGCAATCCCCCTGCCTCAGCCTCCCGAGCTGTTGGATTACAGGTGTGCATCCAGTAATAATTGCAAAATTAATGAAAGAATCAGGCAATTAGCATCACGCAACCCCCAGTGGAATGACTGATCGGGGAAAGCTCATCGATGGACGCCTAAAATCACTGGTGAAAGATGTTGGGGACCTGTTTGCCCTTGGAGTCCGTGAGCAGCTTCACGGTATGCCAGTCTTTTGGGCAAAGCCACCCAGCTCTTGGATCATGGCCTGCTCAGTGGGATGCTGTGGAGACGGCTGTGCCTTGGCGGGCTCAGGTTCTTGGTCACTTTGTGGTCCTTGCTGAGCCCACAAGAAGTTGGGTGGCACAGAACCAGGGCTGCTCTTCTTTACTGCCATATAATTTTTTTTAAATTTTTCTAGATGTCAATAGACCTTTATTTTATTCATTTACTTATATGTGGTGCTGAGAATCGAACGCAGTGCCTCACACATGCTAGGCAAGCGCTCTACCACTGAGCCGCAACCTCAGCCCCATGCCATATAATTTCCATGACATGGATACCCCACATTTGGTTTATCCATTCGTGTGCTGATGGACATTGAGCTGTTCTGCTTTGGGGCTATTACAAATAGTTTACCTGCCAGCTTTTGACTCCCCATCACGCAGTGGAGCTGGGTCCCTCACAGGCTGACCCAGAGCAATGCCACCTCCAGAATGATCTGCACTCCAGGACCACAGGTCAGACTCCTTGGTCCTCATTCCTTCAGACCCCGCCCTCAGGGGAACCAGAGCCCTGTTGTTCTTTCTGTTATTAACTGCGGACAAGCTCTCCCCGCCCCAACCCATCAGATAAGCCCGAGTAACCTCAACTTTAAAGCCAAAGAACAGGGAGTCCCAGTGGCTCTTTCTCGTGCCTCCTTGCTAATTTACAGGAGGCTGGGAATTAGTCAGTGGCTTTGCATCACCCAGTGTCACCCACTTACATCCACTAGTGGCATCCAAGCCCAGATGTCCTGCCAATCTCCCACCACCACCATCAGCATAAGCTGTGAGTGGTTGCCTGGCATCCAGGTAACTCAGGGGGCTACTCACGATGTTAACCCTTGACCTCAAAGTGGACCTCAAAGGAAATTCCAATTTTCATTCCAAAAGGAGAAACTATTGACATTCCCTAATCTGGAACTGTCCCAGCTTCACTGATCCTAAGATCCAGCCTCCTCCCCTGGTACACGAGAGTCCTCCTGTACCTTTGTGCTGACCCTGGAGGAAGGTCATCAAAGGGCGAAAAAGCCAGGGGTTGCCCACTGGAACTAGAGAGGCCACAGCCTTGACTTCTGAAACCTGGGGTAGCCAGAGTATGAGATAAGGTAGCTGACTCATGCTCATTTGCCCAGGACTTTCCCAGTTCCAGCACTGAAAGTCCCACATCTGGGGAAACCCCTGGGTCCCTGGCCAACTGTGATAGCTGCTTACCATGCAAAGCCTGGTACGCTTTAGCTGCAGCTAAAGCCTGAGATATACTAAAGCTATAAAAGGTGACATGTGACCCAGGTTGTAAGGAGGACAACAGGAAACCCGCCCCCAAAGTGTATGCAGGTAGTTAACCCCCCACCCAGTGTCCAGGCCCCTTTGAGTAAGTAACAGATTCCTGAAATAAGGGATGCAGGATCCAGCAAGGGGCAGGGCCAGCCACCATTTGTCACTAGTATTTTTTTTTTTTTAATGACCAAGCTAAAATTCCCGTAACATAATCGGCCACTTTAAAGTGCACAGTTCCGTAGCAGCACTTAGTACATTCACAACATTGTGATGTCGTGTTTGGAATCTGTTTCTAATTCCAAAATACTTTCATCACCACCAAAGGAAACCCCACACCCATAAAGCAGTCACTCCCCATTCTCCATCCCTCCAGACCCTGGCAAACACCAATCGACTATCTCTGAGGATTGACCTATTCTGGACACTTGGTATAAATGGGATCAAATAATGTGTGGTATTTTGTGGCAAGATTCTTTAACAGCATAATATTTTTCAGGTTTATCCATGTTGTAGTATGTACTAGTACTTTGTCCTTTTTCATGACTGAATAATATTCTATCTCACAGACAGACCACATTTTTTTTTACCTATAGTTACTTTTTTGAATTTGCCCCGAGCTCCTCCTCCTTGTTCTTGCTGTTTCTTTTTCTCAAATTTCATATATAAAATATTAATATATGCTCATTGTAAAACAAACAATGCTCACTGAGCAATGGTATATCCTTGTTCTGAACATGCTGCAGCAGTTAAAAAGAGTTAGTTGTGCTGATGGTTATTAAACGTCAGCTTTGTGTAACTGTAGTGAAATGCCTGAGGCAACCAACTTTATAAAGAGCACAGTATTGCTCAACTCTGAGTTTTGGAGAATCAAATCCAAGATTGAATGATTTCATTAATCTGGCCTCTGGCAAGGGCTGCATGGCTGCATGTCAAGGCAGAAGCATGGGTAGGAGCCACGCACTGGTCACGCCTCAGCCAGAATGCAGAGCATGAGAGAAAACAGGGGGAGTCCTACCTTCGCTTTCGAGGGCACCCCCAGTGACCTAAGGACCTCCCACTCGACCCCGCCTCACACAGGATCCAGCACCTCCCAGGCGCACCACTCTGGTAACCAAGCCCTTAACCCGGGACCTCTGGGAGACTTCCAGAACAAGGTCCAAACCGCGGCATGGCGCGTGGAACGGCCTCGAGACCTGACTCCCTCTCCCTCTCCCACTGGCACCTCACCTCTGCCTGCAGGGGTGCTCAGCTCTCCCCCAGTGTAAAAAATAGACCCAAATGTCTTCTCTCTCCGCCACCTTCTCAGCTCACCACCCCGCTTCCCCGCCGCAACGCTCTCTGCCTCCTCACACCCACTCCTGGGTCCGTCCTCCTTGGCTCGGCTTCCCCGACTGCCGCTCTTCTTCTTTTTTTTTTGGTAGTGGGGATTGAACCCAGGGGCACTCGACCACTGAGCCACATCCCCAGTCCTATTTTGTATTTTATTTAGAGACAGGGTCTCACTGAGTTGCTCAGGGCCTCGCTAAATTGCTGAGGCTGGCTTTGAACTCGTGATCCTCCTGCCTCAGCCTCCCAAGTGCTGGGATTGCAGGTGTGCGCCACCACGCCGGGCTGGACTCCTGTTCTTCTAACACTGCTCTCTAAAGTGACAGCTCTCAGGAGCCACCTGGACTTGGGTTCGTTTTCCTTTGCAGTGTTGGACTCTGTGGGCCAGCCCCTTCCTTCCGAGCGGCCTCTTTGCCTTCCCTCTGTCTCATCTTGGCATCATTTGTGTCCCCATCTTATTCTCCCATTTGATGGCAAGACCTCAGGGCCAGTTCCTGACATCATCTGCAGTGACATTTGACTCTTCTGCAATGACACTGCCTCATCAGTTCTCAGTAAGCCTTTGCTGCTGCCAAGTCAGAGGCGCGCTTTGTGAGGCTTATTCCCAGAACGAGGCGAGATGCAGCCAGCCACCCTGTTCTCAGTGGCAGGCTCTCTTCCTTTGATTAAATGATCAAGAACCTCACGCTGTTCTCCTGCAGGACCTCAGAACATGGCGAGAAGATGCATTTACAGGGTCTGATTCCTGGGTACCCTGAGCTCCATCTGGGAGGAACCGATGTGACTTTGACGCAACTCTGGATGTCACCAGAAGGCTTCGAGGAATGGTTTCCTGAGCCTCCTTGACGTTGGTGGGGCTCACTGTTGCTTTTGCACTTCACCAAGTAACCTTTGATACCGTGTGGTTATAACAGCAACCACACGTCGCTTTGTCTGAAGGACTTTAACCACTGGTAAAAGTGTCTTCTCACCTCAACCGCACTGCAGGAGGCTTGTGAACCAGGTGGTTATTCTCACTGCTGGGTTATTCTCACAAATTAAATGCCAATTGCAGCGTTGCCCAGGCTAAGCTGAGTGTGCGTTAGCCAAAAGACGACACTCAAGGGGTGAAATCTCTCCACTGGTCCTGTTAGTTCTAAGTCAGTCTCTTGGCTGGTCCCAGCTCACAGTCTCTCCGATGGTGCCACCAGGCAGCCTGAGCTGTTCCCTGGTATGCTCTGGGCCATCCCAGCTGTGGTCATGCCTTCCTTGGCATCTGGCCTTTGTCCAGCTTAGTGGAACTGGTTCCAGGAGGGCAGGACTTGCCCAGTAGGTGCCAGAGCAGAGACAGGTCACTCCGTGCCCAGGAAAGGGGCTTCTTCAAGGCTGTGGTTCTAGAGAAGGCTCCCCTCTCTTCTCCATAAAGGACTCCAGACTCTCCCTGTCCTGGGATTTTGTCTTTCTCAAATGACCCAGGTCATTTCACTGCCCCTTAAAGCCACCTCCAGGTCTAAGGAAGCCCTTGGGGCTTAGAAACTCACACCCCTCTTTCTCCCGCCCACACTCCCCTTTCATGAACCACCATGACCTCAGCCACCTGCTGCAATACACCATCTTCTGTGTTATTGTTTCTCTAGGCCAACGCCCTCTCTGTCCTGCATGGGGAATTGTTGGGTTCTGTAACAGGATCTCCAGGCCGCTCTCTGCTGTCATGATGGTGAAACTGACCCCAGGATGCATTGGGCAATGTTTCAGTCAGCTTTTTCCACTGTTGTGACCCAAAGACCTAACAAGAACAATTAGAGGAGGAAAAGTCTATTTGGAGGCTTTAGGTTCCAGAGGTCTCAGTCCATATGTGGCCAACTCCATAGCTCTGGGCCTGAGATGAGGCAGAACATCATGGCGGAAGAATGTGGTGGAGGAAAGCAGCTCAGAACAAGGAAACAAGAAATGAGGAGAGAGAGAGAGAGAGAGAGGGAAAGAGAAAGAGAGAGTGGACTCTCACTTACCAGGAACTAAATATATATCCCAAAGACGCACCCCCAGCCACCCAGCTCCTCCAGCACACCCTACCTGCCTTCAGTTACCACCCAGTTAATTCCTAGCAGAGGATCAACACTGATTAGGTTAAGGCTTTCGTAACCCAATCTTCCATATCTAAGCTTTCTTACATTGTCTCACACATGAGCTTTTGGGGGACCCCACATACCTAAACCATAACAAAGAATGTGTCCCAGTGGAGTCCCCCATTCCAGCATTGTCCTTCAAAGCCTTTGCAGGGGCCCCTCCTCCCCTAGGAGACAAAAATGGCCTTCCAGGGACCTGTTGTTCACATGCCATGCGCCTGGGGTTGCCCGACAAGCACTCAGGGAACTGACTAGTGCCATTAACCGGCAGTGAGGACATCCATGATGAGCTCCTGCCCAGATCCCAGATCATAAACACATGCTTGCATGTCCAACCCAGCTCACCTCCCTCAGGGGAGGCCCAGATGAGAACAGTCCAGAGTGCTGGAGACTCAGCCCTGACCTGCCTTCTGAGCGAGGCCGTCCTGCTGAGGTCCTGTGGAAGCACCGTCCGTGTCTGCTGTGCTCAGGTCTCTGGAGGCCACGACACATACCAAAACACAATCCTCCCCTGCCTGGCGTGTGGCAACAGGTGAAAGAGGAGGTAAGGCCTCTCCATCCAAAGACAACTGATAGCGTGCGAGGAACCCAAAAGAATCAACTGCAGAAGACAAGTTCAGTGGTGTGCGCTTGTAATCCTAGCTCCCTGGGAGGCTGAGGTGGGAGAATCACCAATTCGAGACCAACCATGGCAAGATAGTGAACCCCCCTTTAAAAGGAAAGGAAAGGAAGAGAAAAAGAAAATAGAATCATCTGGAAAACTGTAAGAAACACTCAGGGCATTTAATCATGTAATTCATTAGAAAAGTAAAAGTTTTTGCCAGGCACCATGACACACACCTTTAATCCCAGCTGCTCAAGAGGCTGAGGCAGGAGGATCAAGAGTTCAAGACCAGCCTCAGCAACTTAATGAGGCCTTAAGCAACTCAATGAGACCCTGTCTTAAAAGAGCTGGCAATGTAACTCAGTGTTAAGCACCCCTGAGTTCAGTCCCCAGTACCTAAAACAAAAATAAAAACAACAAAAAATAGCTCATGGAGGAAAAAGTCCCTTTCACAATAGTGAAAAGAGCACATTAAAATAGGAAACACCAAGGAATTACCTTAGTAAGAAGTACAGGGAGTTGAGTTTCAGGTGTATAAAAAAAGCCATGGATAAATGGAAAGATTCACCTTTTTCTAGTAAAATATGTCAATTCTTACCAAATTATTTTCTAAATTCAATAGCATCCTAATTAAAATGTCAAAATTTTTAATAAAAAATTTCAGTCCAAAAAACATCAGATCCTAATCTTATTCTTTATATGAATACAAATGACAAATGACAAAATTGCCCAAAAAATGAAAGTCCAAGAAGAAGAAAAAGTGAAATTATTCCTTCTTTGAAAGAGAAGCAAATACAGAAGAATAAAGGGAAATAATTATAAGCTTAATTATGTTAAATAAATTACAGATTAGTCTTTTGGAGAAGGTAATATAACCACATATCACAAAATTCAAAAGGGAACCAAGGGTCTTTTGGTAAAGAGTAAAGAGCCAGCCTCCCTTTCAGCCTTCTCCCCTGGACGTGTGCAATATGCTCCCACTTGTCTTTTTTAAGGGATCGATACACACAAAAGCAACGCATGTTCATGTTCAATGTTACTGTTCTCTCATGTACCCTTATAAGTAATCAACGCATGTGCAAGCACATTTTTAATGGATCAGTGGGATATGCTATACATGCCCTTGTTATCCTGAAGTTTCTCATTCAGTCAATCTGGCAGTTAATTTGTATCTGCCCATTCGGTGTAGTCTCATTTCCATGTGATTTTATATTATATAACAAAATTATATTTTATGGTTATTGTAATAAATATAACATTTAATAAATATTGTTTCTGCAAAGATTATAAACTTTGCCCAAGAAAATTACCAAAAACCAATTCAAAAGACAAACTATACTCTGGGAGACATATTTGTAACATATATAATTGAAAAGAGCTAATATCAATAATGTGAACCGATTTTTTTTTTTTTTTTGAACCAGGGATTGAACTCAGGGGCACTGGGCCACCGAGCCACATCCCCAGCCCTATTTCATATTTATTTAGAGACAGGGTCTCACTGAGTTGCTCAGGGCCTCGCTAAGTTGCTGAGGCTGGCTTTGAATTCAAGATCCTCCTGCCTCAGCCTCCCAAGTCGCTGGGATTATAGGTGTGCGCCACCGTGCCCAGTGTGAATCAATTTTTAAAGGAACGATAATTCACCCTAAAAAGGGCAAAATATACAATCAGTTAGTTCATAGGAAAAATATTCAAATGTTCTTTAACAAAAGATGATCAACTACAGTTGAAAGAGTACAAATCAAACAAGAAGATATTTGTTATCATTGTTATCATTACTATTATTTTGCCTGTTATGTGGGCAAAAATCACAGTTCGGGGGCTAGGGATACAGCTCAGTGGTAGAATGTTTGCCTATGTGCATAAGACCCTGCGCTTGATCCCCATAAAAAATAAAAAAACAGTGAAAAATGACCCAGGTTAATATCCATGGTATCTGAGAGGTTGTGGAGAAAGAATGTGCCCAGCAGAGCTGTCCTGGAGGACACCTAGTACCCTTCTGGTGAAGGAGCCTCCAGAATATTCCTGGTTCTCCCCAAAATTCTGCACTTTAGGATCTTTCCAGAAGCTTGTTTTCCCTCTTAAATTATCTAGGGTAGTGTCCATTGTTTCGAATTCAGACAGACCCTGCTATGGTTTGGATACATGGTGCCCCCCCAAGAGCTCCCGTGTTTAGGCAGCAATGCTCAGAGGTGACGTGATTGGACGGTGAGCGCTGTGACCTCATCAGTCCATTCTAGTTTGAAAGGACTGATTGGTGGTAATGGTAAGCAGGTGAGACATGGCTGGAGGATATGGGACCCTGGTGTGCCCTGGAACGGTGCATCTCCCCTGTGGCCCCTTCCCCTTCCCGCTGTCCCTCTGCTTCCTGGCTGCCATGAATGGAGCTGCTTCCCTCCTCCACACTCTTCTGCCATGATGTTCTGCCTCGCCGTGGGCCCAGAGCAATGGAGTTGGCCAATCATGGATTAAAGCTCTGAAACTGTGAGCCAAAATAAACTTTTCCTGCTCTAAGTTGTTCTTGTCAGGTATTTTGATCACAGTGATACCAAGCTGACTCACACAGACCCTAAAACCAGGCTTCTGAGTCAGTTTCCCAGTGAGAAGTCAGAGCCAATCTCTTCTTTACAAGTAGACCAAGAACATTTCCCAAGATCACATATCAAGTCTAGGTGTTGGGTAGATGGCAGTGGTCATCAGCACCAGGCCACACCCTTACCTGGAAACCTCAGGACCCAGAGGTGTTTTGCAACTGGAGTTTTTAGAGAGGTGAGTTTGTGCCAAAAGTTTAGGTAGCATCTCCAGCAGGGCGTGAGGCAGCACCCTGTAATCTAACCATTTATAATTCTCTAGGGAAAGTATAACCATTTCACATTTAATGGGACTATTAAAAAGACCACCTATAGCTCCAAGTTAGTTCAGGCCATGAGTTACAAAAGGTCATGATTTTCAAAGCTCTTTGGCTCTGGAGTTGTGGGTTGGAATTTATTTCCCTGTGGACTGATTAGTTTACTTTGTGATGCTTGCTTTTTTAAAATCCTTCAGCTGCTGACAGAACCCGTTCTCTATGGAAACAACTCTGGTCTCTTGGCATATCTTTCTTGATCGGTCCCAGTGACCTTTGGCCAGAAGACAAGGTGAGCCCCAGTTAGTATATGACATCAGCAGGTTGTTGGCATCTCCACGTCCACCCTAAGGGACACTGGAATTTCCCCAGACCTTTGAACACTTTGAGGTCTGAGTCATCAGCACTGATGGGCATAATTTTTATATGTATATCCTGCTCTAATTTCCAGGGAAGGAAATCGCAGGAGTTTCAATTCAGATTAAGGGCAAACTGTTTTTAGAATTAAAATTCCTTCTCATTCACATTCTCTGAAAGATGGAATTTGATTCGTGGAGTGTGACTATTGATCTACTGCCATAAAAATCACTGACTAGGCATTTTCTGCCCCACATTTAAGTGCTTTATGTACACTTCTTTCTTTCTCTTTTTTTAGCAGCATGATTGAAATAGAACTGGCATTATGTTATGATTTTTTACACATGTGAAACCAGCATCATGATCAAAATAATAAATACCCGTCATCCCCCAAATTGTGCACAGTATAAAATAAAGGTTGCTGAGATTATAGCATAAATTAACTTTTCTCCATTAGCAAGCTCTTGCATGTAAGGGTCAAATGCAGCTGTTTGACTTTTTATCTGGTTTATTTTTTAAAACTCTGGTTAGGATGATGTATAATTAATTCTATCACATTTATAATCCTCTATTTGCTTCTTCAAAAAGAATCCAATGTAATGTAACGTAGTGCCCTGGATTGGATCCTGGAACAGAAGAAGGATATTAATATGGAATCCAGTGAAATCCTGATAAAGCATGGAGTGTAGTTAATATTAGGATACCAGTTTTGGTTTGTGGGTTCGGATAAATGTGTCTTAGTAATGTAAGATGTTAGCTTTAGGGAAAATGGAAACTGGAATAATTTTGGAAGATCTTCCATAATGTAAACAGTCTGTCAACCAGAATCCAATGGTAAAATTAGTTACTGGAGGAAAGCCATGTTTTAATCAGAGACTCTATGTTTTAAACTTAAAAGATTTTATTTTACCTCTAAATAACCGGCAAGCAATAGCTCCTGTAGTTCTTGAAAACTAGCAACAAAGCACATTTCACTCTGTAATGCTACCTTTCCCTCATAATTGGATATTGATTTTCTTTTCTCATTCCTTTCCATTGTCACCTTTAAGGTTCTTTGCTTACCAAGTGCAATCACTTTTTAAGTGCAAAGTTGATCAGAAGGCTGGTATTTTGATTCTTGGAATAAGACTAACCTGCTTCACAGGTGAAAGGACCAAGGAATCCAGTTCCTGGACTGGGAACTTTTCTGTTTGTGTTTGCCCTGAGGTTGCTGCTATGGTTGGGAGCAAATGCCTGTATGGGAAAATATCATTTTCCCTTCCCCTACTGGCACCCCCAAGGCCCTGGACTCCAGGTGGGAAGTTTGCCACCCAGTTCCAGGCACTGAGGAGAAGCTGAGCTGATCCACTGCATGTCCTAGTAGGGGACATGTCCAGCAGCCTTGGAGGCTTCCCCAAGCCAGGGGGTCAGGAGGCTGAGAGTGGGGGGGCGGGGTCTTTGACAGGCGAGAAGGATCAGCCACTCAGTGTGCGCCTTCCAGGTGACCAAACTAGTGTGTCCCTTAAGCAGTTGTTGGGACGTTGAAAAACTATGTGGATTGCTACTTCTCTGGCACAACCAGAAGAGAGACCCTGGTTCCCCCAAGGGAACACATGGAGGGTCCAGCCACCTGGTGACTCACCACTAGCCCTGGAATGAGAGGAGACAGAAGGGGCTCGGATGTCCTCTGTCACTTCCACTGAAATGCAAGTTCCATGGCTTTATTTTTATTTGTTGTATTCAGAACAGTAAATGTTCACTCAATATTGATTAAATGAGTGGGGGAAGGAAGGGAGGGAGGCAGGAAGAAAGAAGGGCACGATTCTCAAAGCAACGTGCGTTCTGCACAGGCTCCGCTCCTCCTGCACTCTTTCTGGCCTTCACCAAAAAATACAAATGAATTTGTGTTCTTATGGCAAACAGCAGGTCCCATAACTACAGTGCGTGGGGTGTAGTGACCCTAGTATTTTTTTGTTTTTGGGGGGTACCAAGGATTGAACCCAGGGGCACTCCACCACTGAGCCACATCCCCAGCCCCATTTTGTATTTTATTTAGAGACAGGGTCTCACCGAGTAGCTTAGGCCCTCACTAAGTTGCTGAGGCTGGCTTTGGACTCTGGATCCTCTCGCCTCAGCCTCCCAAGCCAGTGGGATTACTGGAGAGCACCACACACTGGGCCATGACACTAGTTGCAAGAGAAGGGACATTCACAAGGCATTGAGCACCCACACAATGTAAGGTGATCTCTCATTAATGACTTACCACACAATGACTGTTATGATTTGGAAGTGAGGTGTCCCCCCAAAAGCTCACGTGTGAGGTAATACAAGAAGGTTCAGAGAAGAGAGAAGAGTTTTAACCCAATGAATCAATCACCTGATGGGGTTAATTGAGTGGTAACTGAAGGCAGATGGGGTGTGGCTGGAGGAGGGAGGGCATTGGGAACATGGCTTTGGGTATATATTTTATATCTGGAGAGTGGAGTCTCTCTCTCTCTCTGCTATCTGATCATCATGTGAGCTGCTTCCCTCCACACTCTTCCACCATGGTGGAGCTGGCTCTCTATGGACCAAGACCTTGGAAATCTTGAGCCTTTAAATAAACTCTTCCTCCTCTACAGTTGTGCTGGTTGGGTCATTTAGTCAAAGCAGCAATGACCAAGACCACGAGTGGGAGGGTCAGCAGATGGAAGGTTGAGGGTGGCTGGGAAGCAAACCCCAGGCATCGGGTCTCTGTTTTTCTCCAAACTAATGTTCAGTATTAGATATGGAAAATGAAAAATCCCCAAGATAATGTGACCTGGGAAAAGGGAGCAAAAAAGAAGGCCATTGCTAACATCCTTCATCTTCCGAGACAAAGGTTTTCCAGATGCCTACTGCAGACAGGGAGGAAGTGTTTTATCAGCCCTAAAGTGACAGTCCCTAAAAGGCATTAATCCCCTTCAAAAATAGAGCCTCTCCAGACATTGTCTGCAGACCTTCAACCCAGAAAATAAAATCCATAAGCCCTCAAACTGAAACTTCTACTGATTGGTAGAACAGACCCCAAAATCCAGAGGGCTCAAGGAAAACTGATATGCTCACTAGCGCACCCCTCACAATAACTTACCTAAGCCCAGTCCCTTTCTTTGTTCACTGGCTCATTTTCCACCAGGAAAGTGGGTCCACCAATGCCATTTCATCCCTGCATCCCTCGTTCCCTGTTCCCATATGAAACTTTATTCCTGAATAAATAGCTGAGATGATTCGTGAAGTTTGTGTCCATCCCAGTCTTTTTGTGCTAACATTCAGGGCTTTGCAGGCTCAAGACCATATCTGTAGCAAATGTTCTGAAACTATAGGCTGCCTGACTTTTCTACAAACATGAAACACTTGAGAAACAAAATATTCCTTCCTCTACCTTCCTGGATGTTTTTCTACAATCTTCTCAAAAAGGTGAAGTCAGTCTTCCTCCTGGCTATTTTATTGATGGTTAAAAATTTAGGAGTTTCAAGGGGCTGGGGCTGTAACTCAGTGATACAATTGCCAAAATGAGCCAGGACTTGGATTTGGGCCCCAGTACTATGGGGGGGAAATAGAGGCATTTCAGGATATAAACTGTGGGTATTTTTAGGTTATTCAGTAAGATTATTGAGGGATAGATTTTTGTTCTTTATATTTTTCTGCTATTTTATGGTTTCACAACAATGAGCAAATATCACTGTTATAACAAGGGAAAACAGCAATGAAAGCTTATGTATTTAAGTTTAGAAGTTCCAAATTGAATAAAATTCCATTTTAAGTTAGTCTACACACTAAGGTTCCCCGTAGAAGCAGAAGTTCTTATAAAGGCAAAAATAACCATTGTTTGGAGCACAAACTAGACTGTGTGTTAGTCAGCTTTTCCTCCCTGTGACTAAAATACCCAAAAGAACAACTTAGAAGGAAAAGTTTATTTTAAATCACGATTTCAGACGCTCAGTCCATAGTTGGCCAACTCCACTGCTCTGGATCCAAAGTGAGGCAAAACATCATGGCGGAAGGGCACGGAAAAAGGAAGCTGCACCATTCATGGCAGCCAGGAAGCAGGAAGATAGAGGGAGGGGCTTCAGGGAAAATGGGCCTTTCCAGAGCATGCCCCCAGTGACCTACCTCCTCCAGTCAAGCCCCACCTGCCTGCAGTTACCACCCAGTCAGTCCACGCAAACTGTGATGGACTGATTAAGTTACACCTCTCACAATCCAATTATTTCACCGCTCAATAGTCCTGTATGAACACAGGAGTTTTGGGGGGACACTTCGTATCCAAACCATGACAGACTAGAAATAAAATGTATGCTGATAAGCTGCCTTTTTATTACCTCAGGGGTATTAGTACAACTTTGGATACTGGTTTTTACTTTTATTATTAGGAAACTGATTTTATTAAGCATGTAAAACTTTTTGGATACCTTCCCACTTGCTGTTTTAATTCCTTAAATTCACATATTTTCCATGGTCCAATAATTTTTAACCTAAATTTTGTATCACATGTTGTTTTTTATTTGTAAACTTTTACATTAAAAAGTATTACAGTAGTCCTCCCTTACCTATGGGGAATATGTTCCAAGACCCTCAGTAGATGTCTGAAACCTTGGATAGTACCAAATCCTACATATACTATGCAGTTTCCTATACATACATACAAATGTGTGTTAGTCAGCTTTTCATTGCTGTGACCAGAATACCTGACAAGAACAACTTAGAGGAGGAAAAGCTTATTTGGGGCTTATGGTTTCAGAGGTTCAGTCCATGGCTGGATGACTCTATTGCTTTGGGCCTGCAATCAGGCAGAATCTCATAGTGGAAGGGCATGGTGGAGGAAAGCTGTTTAACTCTTGGTAGCCAAGGAACAGAGACAGAGCACGGAACCAGTGACAAGATATAATCCCAAAGGGCATGCCCACTGTGACCTGCTTTCTCCAGCCCCACGCCACCTGCCTACAGTTACCACTCAGTAGTTCATTCAAATTATTTATCCATCAAATGAATTAACCCACTGATCAGATTACAGCTCTTATCACCTCTGAATCTTGCTGTGTTGGGGTCTATGTTTCCAAAACTTGAGCTTTTCAGGTGGCATTTCTAGATCTAACCATAACACTGTGATAAAGTTTAATTTATAAATAAGGCAGAGTAAAAGATTAACAAATGGCTAATATAAAATAGAACTATCATAGCAATAATATTCTGTAACGGAAGTTATGTGAATGTGGCCTGCCCCTCCCTCTCTCTCCCCTTCTCTCTCGCTCTCGCTCTCTCTCTCATCGTACTGTTCCCATTCTTCTTGTGTTGATGTGAGATAATGCATTGGCTATGTAAAGCGAGGAAGTGGGGTGAATGACATAGCCATTGTGATGTAGCATTAGGCTACTGAGGGCTACTTAACACAAGCACTGTGTTACCAAAATCACAACGGTCAATCTAATGACCTAAAGGGGTACTAAGGGACTAACGGGCGGGTGGTGTGTACAGCATGAATATGCTACACAAAGAACCATCATGCTACTCAGAATGTCATGCACATTAAAAACTTAATGAATTGTTTATTTCCAACTGAAACCCCAGAAAGCAAAATCATGGGTAAGGGACAATTACTGTACATGCATATGTACAAATGGTTATAGACATACTATATTTATTATTCTAAGCTGCTTTGGAATTAATTTTACATGAGGGAATGAAGTTTGGCATTAATTTTTTTTTATTGCTGAGTAGCAGAATCTGCTGATTTTTCATAGGTGCTAATCAGGGTGATTATTATAAGCAACACATTAACTCTTCCTGGAAGTCTCAGTTCTGGTAATTCTAGCCTTTGCTAGAGGAATATGTACTCAAAAGAACTGTGTGTGGAAAGGTTAAAAGGAATTAAAGAGACCTGCTGTTCCAAGTAAACTTTCTCTCTACTGTAGACCTAACCACTTGCCCTACTTTCCAGACCAGAAAATAATTTTAATTTTCCTACCCCCTCTTCAGTGTTTTATTTGTTGCTTTGTTTCTGTGATTCTAGAGATGGAACCCAGGACCTTATGTATGCTAGACAAGTGTTCCACCATTGTTATACCCCCAGTCCTACTCCTTTTTAGTTTAAAGTAGGCTTTTAGTAAGCTAATTGAACAAGAAAAGACTAATGCCAACTGCAGGAAACATCCCTACAAGGGCCACCCACCTCAGACTTGAGAGGGAATGCTGTGGTGGCCAGCCTAGGGCTGGCAGACTCAGGGTGAGTGTGTGTGTGTGCTTGGAGGGGGTGGAGGACAGCCCAAGATGGAAGTAGAGCAAAGACTCCAGGTAGAGGTACCGAGAACCACCACCCTCCTATGAGCTGCCATTCTGGGTAGCCCCTGCCGCGGGCTGATTAATGGCCCACAAAGAAGGTACCATCTAACTCCCAACTTGGGAATATGTTACTGTGACAAAATTCCTGAAGCATATCCACTTAAAGAAGGAAAGGTTTATTTGGGCTCATGGTTTGCAAGGTTTCAGTCCATGACGGCTTAGCCCTGTTGCAACACAGTACATCATGGTGGGAGCCCTGCCCAAGGAGATCTGGTTAACTCATGGTGGTCAGGAAGCAAAAAGAGAGAGAGCGAGCACGCGCGGGCCCACGCCCCATTACCCCATCCTAGGGCGTGCCCCCAGTGACCTTTGTTTCTTCCACCTGGCGCTGTCTCCTGAAGGATCCACCCTCTCCCACAGCACCACAGCCTGGGAACCAAGCCTTCAACACAGGAGTCTTTGAAGAACATTCAAATGCAAACCATAGCAATCATGGTCAGTGGTAAAGGGACTTAGGAGATGCCATCGAGCTCAGGATCTTTAGATGGAGAGATGATCCTAGGGATCCAGGTGGACTCAACATGAGCACAAGCATCCTTACACGTGAGAAGGGAGCAGGAGGTCAGAGGATGAGATGTGAGGACGAAAGCAGAGAGAGTGTGGGGACGCTGCACAGCTGGCTAAAGATGGAAGAAGGGCCATGTGTGGAGGAATGGGGCTGTCTGGAATCTGGAAAGGGCACGGAAGTAGATTCTCTCCGACAGCCCCAGAAGGACCACAGCTACGCCAAACCATCTTGGATTTCTAATGTTTAGAACTGTAAGATAATATGCTTTTGTCTTCAGCTACCAAGTGGGTGGTGAGGCGGGACAGCAAGAACAGGAAACCAATGAAGCTCCCAGAGCGGAGGCCCTCATAGCGGAGGCCCCCAGGGTGGAGGCCCCCAGAGCAGAGGCCCGGGCAGGCCTTGCAGAATGCGCTGAGAGGGAATGCTGGATCTCTCCTATCTCAGCCGAGGGCTCCAGCCTGGGTCCCCACTTTGCTGGGCATCCTAGATGAAAGGAGTGAAAGCCCCCGGTCCACCCGTGTTAGAAAGCCCTGTGAAAATCATTCACATGCTCCCAGGAAGGCTTCATGGGCAAGCTAAAGCGTCCAGTTCCTTTCTTTGTGAGTGGACCTACCCCTCAGCGTGGCAATGCAGTCCTGCCACCAGAAATGCTGACTGGCAACTCTGAGTGGTTGCAGAACAGGAAGTGTGCGAGCCTTGGTTCACGAAGTCACGAAGTGCACTTGGGGTGTGGCAACAAAAGCAGACTTTTCTGAAACTGTGACTCTGTCGCTGTCTTCTACACATTGGTGAAAGACCAAGATCCATCCAAAACATGCATACACATGTACGCGCGCGCACACACACACACACACACGAAATTCCTGTTGTTTCAGGTGAACAAAGCAGAGTAAACAAAATTCACAAGAGGTTATAATTTTTTTAAAAAACAAGGGGAGTCACAATAAACAAGGTAAGAATCTTTCCAAAAGGGTCATCATGGGTATATCTGCAGAGAGTTAGAATAAGTGTTTTTAACTTTCAGAGGTCAAATACAATTATTTTGGTTTTATAGGGCTGATTTCCTCTACAACAATTGTTGAAGAAATGGGGGTCTGGGGCTGGGTGGTGGCTCAGTGGTAGAGCCCTTGCCTAGCAAGTGTGAGGCACTGGGTTCAATCCTCAGCACCACATATAAATAAGTGAGTGAAATAAAGGTCTATCAACATCTAAAAAAAATTTTTAAAAAATAAGAAATGGGGCCGGGCACGCCTGTAATCCAAGCGACTTGGGAGGCTGAGTCAGGAGGATCGGGAGTTCAAAGCCAGCCTCAGCAACTTAGTGAGGCCCTAAGCAACTCAGTGAGACCCTGTCTCTAAATAAAATACAAAATAGGGCTGGGGATGTGGCTCAGTGGCCGAGTGCCCCTGAGTTCAATCTCCAGTTCAAAAATAAATAAATAAATAAATAAGAAATGGGGGTCTGTGGGTGGTTCTTTGAGGTGAACTTTTGGCCCAGCGAAGGTATATAGTGGGAGGAAGTTCTGTAGATGGTGCAGTTGACACGGACTAAATTAAATGGCTGTCAGCTGCCTGGTGCCTGCAAGTGGAGACAGGCATTTGAATTTTCTGGAAGGAAGGAGCACTCATTAGACTGAAAATTCCCCAGACAGCAAGGCAGTCACAAACAAGACGAACAGCCACCGCCCCTCCCTACCAGGTTGGTTCTGGGAATCAGCTGAGCGGTGCATCCAGAACAGGGCAGGATCTCAACAAATGGGGCCGGTTCTGATGGGGCAGGGGCATCACTCCCAGTTTGCTGAAGCCCATCTGCCACCTGGGCTGTGCTCGGCTGGTTTGCGGTCATCACCATCCCGCCTGAGCTCCTGTCAATGAACTGCGCTGACTCAGGCCCTGCCTGCCAGGTTTTCCTGGAAGTCTATGGGATCCCGGTGAGTAAACCATACACACAAAAGATGATATGATCTTAATCTTTCCAGAAAACAGAGATCCATTTGAGTTTCTCTGAATGACAAAACCCAGGAGGTGGCATTAAACAAATGAAAATGAGAGCCCAGAGAAAACAATTTCAGGCTTTTTCCTTCCAGTCAGCACTGCCAGCTTCCGGAAACTGTGCTTCCTCCCTGGGACTTCTGGCGACACATGCAGCCCCGTCAGGAACCTTGACACCTACCTAATATGCAGGAGTAGCTTCCCTTCCAAAGAGGTTAGAGGGAGCCATAAAACGCTCTCCTTTCCTGTTCTTTTTCCTGACAAATTTCAGGATATTATTCATTTCTTGCTTGAATATGTAGAATGTCATATTTTATAACAGTTACTTTTTGGAGGGTCCCTGACAAGAGGAGGTGGAGGAGAGACAAGGTGTTTTCAGAATGAAGTTTCCCCGACTGGGAAAGCTGAAATACGTTATGGGCTACGAAAGGAGGCGGCTGTGGCCATGAGGAAGAGAGTGAGAGAGCAGGAGGTCCCCATGGGCCCAAGGGACGTTGTTCTTTTGCTGATCTGACAGAAGATCTGGCCTTGCTGCTGGGAGAGAGGACGGCAAGCAACAAATCAATACCACCCACTCAAGGGCCTTTTGGGTCTCAGAGCTCCTGAAGCTCTGCGTGACTCCTTGGGGACACTCACCTGCCCTCACACGAAAGGTGTCAGCAGTCCTGCCTCCAGAGGTGTCACCTCCACAGATCAGTGCTGGCACAGATGGTCTCAAGCAGTGCAAGATGGTCATCAGGGAGGGCCACAAAGTTCTCAGGAAGTGGAAGCCCAGACAAAGGAGGGAGTTTGAACTTTAAATCATAAGTATGGGGACGGGGGAAGAGGGTTAGAAGTAAGGGCAGGAAGAGGGGTGACACAGGCAAGGCCACAGCAGCAAAGAGGCAGAGAAGTAGGGCACATGTGACCCAAGATAAGCTTCAGAGACTCATTGGGGAGCATGGAGAGTCTTATCAGGCTCAGGGCATGGTCTTGATGTGGGTGATGAAAATCAGTCAGGGTGGAGTTCCATTTCCCCAGATGTGAAGATTGAACACCTGAGGAGCGCGGAGGCAAGCGTAGAAAGCAAGTTTTATTTAAAGGATAGCACAGAAATAGACTCCCCTGCCGAGAAGGGGTCCCAGAACTGGGTGTCCGAGGAAGGGGGGTGTCCTGCCCCTTTTATGCATTTTAGAATTCCTTTGCTCTCATGGCTTTTCCCAGGGCCTATCCCAGCCCATCCTGCATAGGACTGGTGACCAAAAGGTGGGCCAAAGGTGGAGTGATCCAAGGGCAGGAAGGAAGCTGACTGGGGTCCATGCAGGGAGGGAGCAGCCCAGGAGGCATGTGTTAACAGCCCCTGGTAGGGAGGAGGGACAATTCCCTGGAGGCAGATCACCTTGACAACAGGTTGCACTTGGGGGAAGAGCTCTGGAGGTGTTAGCATTTCATTTCCTCCTGAATTCCCCCATCTTTCTGACCCAATCATATTATCTACACTGTCTTTTTGTCCCCTGGCCTCAGCCTGATTGAGGGGGACTGAATGGCAGGATGAGAGGCTGGATATGAAACACAAGTGGCACTGGAGCTAGACAGAACTGGGCTGGAGCCCAGCCACCACTTCTCAGTAGCGTGATCTGGGGCATGATCAGCCAGATGTGGGTCAGAGAAACAGAACCACGTGTGAGGTATGTGTAAACAGTGTGTGTGTATGTGTGTGTGTGTGTGTGTGTGTGTGAGAGAGAGAGAGAGAGAGAGAGAGAGAGAGACCTTATGCAATCACGGGAGTTAGTTACACAGTTAATGTGACACTGCTTTTCCTGTGTCTGGTGCTGAGCCTGAAGTCCTCAGGCAGGAAGTGGGGAGAAGAGGAACAGGAAGGGACAAGGACAAACTGCAATGTAAGGCTGCAACCCCTCTCTGCCTCCTCAGTATTGTCAAGCCTCCAACATGCACATCACATGGGAAAAGCGGGTGCCCTTTGTCTTGGAGCTAAACCAAAGGGGCACCTGACCCAGGAGACAGGGAAGCAGTGGCAGAAGATGTGGTCGGAGCTACAGTCCTGCTGATGACAAGTCTTGACAAGGCATGCCACCTGGCCCAGCCCCCAAAATATAAAGGCACATGGCTGCACCTTCCCTACCACTTTCCAAATGGTGCACATTTCTCCCAATCCATGCTGCCTCACAACCATTCAGGGAGGGGAATTCTAGGAAGTGTGCCACACCTTAGCAAGGCTGCCCCAGGGCACATTTCTCAACTCTGATGACTTCCTCACCTGCAAAATGGCAGTCAGAGCCCCTGAGACTGAGAGGACTGCAGGGAACAGCACATACAAAAGCATGGCTGGCCATGAGTCAATGCTGGCCTCTCACTGCCCCCCATCCGCCCTCCCGAGGGAAGTACAACAGCCTTCCTGGACTGTCAGCAGGGGAGGTGTTTCAGAAAGATCAGCTGATGGAAGGTGGCACATTATGGAAAGGGATGCAACAGATTCGGACTTTTTAGGGCTGAAGTTCATATGGTATGTAGGAGATCACATTATAAAAGAATACACAATTTAAGAACATAAAGTTAGAAGTATTTATTTAGAATGAGAAAATAATAGGTAACAGACATTTTAGATGCCAAATACCACTACCTTCACAAAACCCAGAAAATGAAAAAATATTTTAACTGCCTGACAAATCTCTATAATTCTCTTTACCTACATCTTTTAAACTATGTCATCCTTGCCTCTATATATTGTTGCTGAAAGCTTGGTCCTTGTCCCCGATGCCAATCCAGCAACGAGGACACAGTTTTGAGTAAAAGGAAAAAGAAGGTTTATTGCTTTACCAGCATAGGAGAAACACAGGGGACTCCTGTCCCAAAGGCTGTGATCTGCCCATCAGTGGGAACAGGGGGCTTTTAAACAGGTGACTCAAAGGCTACATCCCACGTGTTCTCTCTCTGGTGTCGTATTCACTTGTTAATTTGGAGATAGTCATTTCTGAATTTTCTGGTACCAACCCCAAAGTCTGGATTACTTCCTTCCTACGGTGGGTGTGTACTCAGCCACAGATAACTCTGCCCAGGATGAGGAAGAAAGGTAATCCTGTTTCCCCTGAGATTAGGAAGTGGAGAGATTAGGGAGGAGCAGGGAGAGAGGAAGAGAAAGAAACATATCCATTTTAAAACTAAGTTGCAGTGGCCAAGCAGCAAGGGCTGTATTCATAGCATAAAGTGAACCACTGTTACAATGTGACAAGCTTATGTAACAGTCTCTATAGAAACAGAAAGTTTACTCAGTTTTTTTCTTTAGCATGATTTACTATCTTTTAAAAATTATTGATAGTTTAGAAAAATCAATTTTAAAAGTCAATTTTAATCAGTTAGTGGAGATATATGTGAAAGCACCCAGAAAACCACTCCTGACGCAGGAACTCATGCAAGAGATTTTACTAGCAGCCAAACAGAGTGTAAGGGTGAGAGGGAGAAAGAGAGTGAGAGTGAGAGTGAGAGAGAGTGAGAGTGAGAGTGAGAGAAGAGAGAGTAAGAGAAAGAAAAGAGTGAGAGTGAGAGAGAGAAAAGAGAGCAAATGGCAGTGGAATTACCCCTAAATGATGAAAGCCAGTGAGCTGATTGGACCAAAGACTGACAAGAAAGCTAATGATCTAAATTAAAAACTGGTGTGTAGGGAGGGGCAGAATCAAGAGAGAAATGGCTGCAGCCTTGTTCCTTCAATATGTGTGCTGGAAAATGTCAAGTATTGATATATATATATATATATTCACATGTACTACATATAAATTAATTTCCTCTGGCATGATTAATTGAAATTTGTTTTTTAAATATTGATAGTTTAGAAAAGTTTTTTTAGCTTCACAATTTGCTATTGATCTACTTCTATATATGATGTAAAATGTCAAGACATTGCTCTAAAGTCTCACAGTCACCCCAACATCACCCTATACAAGAAGGGTGTCAGAGGGAAACTCAGGAGGAAAAAAGACAGGAGTCTCAACAATCATGTTGTTTGAGACAGGAGTCTCAAAAATCAAACTATTTTGCAGATTTTACAAAAGTACATGACCATGTGCATGTGTGCCAGAGCCCCTCCTATGGCCTTGGAAGAGACCTTGCAAATGAAGTCCCCTGAGATTTAAGCTTTCAGTGGGTTCACAGTAAATATGCCTCCAAAAGGAGAGACAGAAGTGTTCCTGCCCATCAGCAGGAACAGGGGGTTTTTTAAGAGGCGATTAGAGAAAATAAGATTAGGAAAGAAAGAACAGGAAGGAGAGATCAGGGGAAAGAAGATCATGGAGGAGACAGGGAAAAGAATGTTGGAAAAAAGAAAAAAAACATGTAAGTTTCAAAGCAACAAGGGATATAGTCAAAGCATCAAATGAACCCCTGTTACATTTCCCCATTGTCACTTTCTAGCTTCCCTTTCTATGGAAAGTGGATGATGACATCTCCAAGCTATTTCCTGCTGAAAAGGGGTGAAGTTGGGGGAAGTAAACCAAGTCCTTGTTCTCTATCAAGTGGGGCATGGACAGTGAAGGGCATTCAACATCAGAGCAGTCCAGAGGTCCACAGTGGCAGATTGCAGATAACTGGATGAGGAATACATAGGGCAGGGATCAGCTAAGACAATAAAGAAGCAAAGCATTACTTTTTTTGTAAATAATTAGTACAAAAGCAATTAGTATTTCAGCCAGTCTCTGAAAACCATGAAGACAGTAACTCATAATCTCATCAGTGAAAAACAGATCAAGTTCATCAATGTAGGAGGTTAGGAAGATTTGTAGGTCTATGAAATCAGACTCAAATTCACTCAGGACAAATTTGCAGCTCTTGTGATCATTATTATCAGGCACTCCCACACAGGAACCCTTCCTTTACAGCCTCCAACTTTACTTACTTCTGGTAGGGCTGACACAAATGTACATCTTAAAACCATTTTTTTTGTTGTTGCTGTTTTTAGATGTCCATGTAGTACTGTGCTTTTAGATGATACTCCCTGCCAGGTGTTTAAGACCAAGTTGGTCAAAACTGACCTCTTTCCTATCTACTCTTAAGAATCAGCTGAGATTCCTCAGAGATCACTCTTGGGGACCTGTGTGAAACCTCCTGGCTCCTGTAGTTTTCCCCTACCAGTGGTGCCACTTGCTAAGATGGGGCAGGGTCTGACTGGTCATATGTGTGACCAGTCTTGTAAGCAACAGGAACATATGCATCTCCAGGACCCTCCTCTTGGCAGAATGTGCACTGGTTGGCTTCCTGTTCTCTAGGGTTCTCTCGATCTCCCTGATCAGCAGATCAGGGCCCAGAGAGGGGTCCTGCCATTCTCCAGTCCAGACTAACATTAGAAGGCAAAGGCCAAAATGTGGGCTGCTTTTACCTTGGCCCTTTCACTTCCTTGACTTTGGTCTCCCAGTTTTTGGTTTTAAACACCCAGCAAGCCAGTTTCACCAGTATTAAAGAGAAAGTAAGAGGTTATAACTTCAATATATATAATTTTACAGATGCCCCTTTCATTTAATTGGGGTATTAATACTGGAAGTCAGCATTAGATACTATCTGTCCTGTAGGTGATAGCTCATTATCTCAAATTCACCCAGGTTGGGTTTTTGTGTGCGTGGGGAGGGGGGGTTTGTTTGTTTTGTTTTTGTTCTTGAAGCAGCACCTCTGCAAAATACCAACATGCAACAACTATAAAGTTTACCAGGAAAATACAAAATGAAATTAATGGTGTAAAAACATATTCAGTTTGTGCAATAGCTATGAACTAAGAAAAATGACTTTTATAATCTCGAACCTTTACTTAGTTATGTATTATTCTCCCTGTTTGAGATCACAGCAAGCTTTACAACGAAAATGAATCTTTGAACACAACTTTAAATGAGCTGAAGTCTAGCCTATTTTGAAGCCATTTTAAAATGGAGTAAGGTGGGAGGCAGAGCCTTACCTCAGGTAAGGTGGGGCTCTTCACAAATAACACAACATTACATCTGAAATATGAATCAAAGACAGGCTAGGAGAGCTTTTAGCTTTCTTTCTGTGGAAAAAGTGACACAATGCTTCCATGTTTTACAATGTCACCTTTAAACAGATCAAGCTCTCATTATCTTCTAAAAATGCATTAAATTCCCATCCCAAAGTGAAGAGTAACACAAAATTGTATAAATAACTTATTGACAACAGGTTACCTTATCCAGCTATAAAACATCAAATGACAAGATTAAATACCAAACAAATTTATTATTTCTATACAAATTCAAGACTTTTACTATGATTTTATTTTTTAAAATGTTTTAGTTATAGTTGTTGATGATCCTTTATTTTATTTATTTACTTATATGTGGTACTGAGAATTGAACCCAGTGCCTCATACATGCTAGGCAAGCCCTCTGCCACTGAGCTACAGTCCCAGCCCCATACTGCAGATAATTTTAGTTTGGTGAACACCAACTTGGCAAAGTACTTTCCTAAGCTTTACATTTAACTAAGTTTAACTTTTAAAGTACAATTTAGAATCCAGAGTGTATGGTAACAATAATCACAGATCTGAGTGGGCTAACAAAAATCAAAGGATAGACTTAAATCTCTTATACATTTAGGAAACAATGTTAATGATCAGAAATTGACTTAGTCCAAGCAAACAGATATAAGACAGGTCTTCAAATGACAGTATGGCCCTTCTATGTCAGATACAATGTATATAAGACAGCACTTATGGGTTATCTTGCCCATAAACTTACATAAACTTTCATTTTATAGACTTTTACTTAACACTTAGACAAGGCTTTAGACAGATTTAGTTCTCAGATGCATATGTATACCTTTTTTTTTTTTTGCGGTGCTGGGGATTGAACCCAGGGCCTTGTGCTTATGAGACAAGCACTCTACCAACTGAGCTATATCCCTAGCCCCTTAAGTATACCTAGTTGCACATATTTAGGGTGTCAACTATATTGTTATAACCTAAGTAACAGTTGTGTATGTGACCACTTACAAAGTAATTACCTAAGACTTTAAAACAGGTATAAACCCTAATTTCTTCAAAACTTAGTTTCCCCAAATAATAAAACCTAACAAATACAAGAAAATTATCCATAGATAAGAGCAGATCAATGTTTCACATTTTGCTTCATATCGGGACATTAAAATTCAAATAACTTTAAGACACTGTGCTAATTATAGTCAACTAAATCAAACACAAACTTTTTGAGATTTACCTTCCACGGACCTTCTGCAACTTACTTAAACATTCATAGCTTCTTTACATCTTTAGTTTTGTTCTCTTTCATCTTGGATTTTAGCCCAAGAATATTACTTTACCAGAAAAAAAAAATATTTCTTCATCCTGAAACTTTTCTTTTACCTTCTAATTTTCCATACTAAAATACTGAAACAGTCCTTATGACTCTTATCTGTGCATTTAATTTACACAACAAATTTCATCCCAGGAGAGGGTTGGACAATCCAGCATGTACAAAAACTGTGCCTTAATCTTTTTTCTCCCAGGTTGAACTCAAGGGGTTGGAGTATAGGGACACACCTTAAGATGGCGACCGCAACAACACCACCCTCAGGGCATAAGCCCCCCTCACCAGTGGTACCACCAAGGTGGTGGCCTAGGATTGGCCCATTCGACCTCTGTGAACATGAGCAGCTCTGATCTTTGCCCTGCAGGCTTTGATGTGTGCTGCATGGGCTGTTTACCTTTAAGGTGATTGGCCCTGCAGGTATCCCCTCTTTCTTTGTTTCTTTCCCGCTCACTCGCCCCCTTATATACCTGCTCTCCTCCTCCATTAAACCGAGATTCTTGCTGGACAGACTCCCGGCTGGTGTGGGTTTTTTCAGCCGTCGACACTCACTCTCCTGCTTGACCCCGTGCCCCCCTGGCTGGTCCGGGGAAGGCACTCAACCTTTGTTGTTCGGTGCGGAAGGAACAACATTGGAGCACAGGATATTATTGAACCTGAACTGTCTCCTTTATCATCGTCACAATTCTATCAACTTTAAGTGAGTTCCCCACTGTCAACTGTACCCAGAGGCTGTTTTGGGGCCTTTTTCTAGACATATTGATATGCAATGGAGGAGGCCCTTTCCACCCTTTTCTTTAGGCTTCCTTCAAGATCCCTTTGCAGAGGCTGCCTACAAAACACAGCTTGGCCTTAGTTTCTGTCTTTTTCTTTTCTGAGGGACTCTCCCAGCAGCTGCCAAAGCTCCTTTTGCTCCAGGGAACTCCTGCCTTCTCTCCCTGGACAGTACAGTTTGCTCCATCATGGTCCACTGTGAGAAAAAGGAAACTGAACTCAGGAAAGTCGTGACAACATTGAACCATTCAGTAAGTGCCTTGGTGTGCATGCTGAGACCCTTGACTCCACACACCTGGTTCCTCTTGGTAGAAACATCTGCTCCCTCTTTCTGGGGACATCTGTGGCGCCACTGGTGTATCAGATACAAACAAAACAGACAAGCAGAGGGAATTTCCAGGCCCACGGCCAACAAACAGATGAGAACCTAGAACAGATCAGAAGGGAATACATATCCCTAGGTTCTCAAGTCCCACTTAACTGGGATTCCTACACCAGTGGTGCCACGGGGAGAGAAGGCAGGAGTTCCCTGAAGCAAAAGGAGCTTCAGCCACTGCTGGGATGGTCCGTCAGCCCCTCCCTTTACTCACAGGAACAGCTCCTCTGGTTCAACCAGAGACAAGTTCCCTCGTCTCCTAACTCTCCTGCAGTCAGCTCTCAACAAGTTCACCAGCACCTTGCATCCTCAGCACGGAAGTGGGGTTCCTTGGAGAGCCAGACCTTCCCAAGAAAGCTGGAGCCGGGGGCTCCCTCTGGGTCACCAAATTTGTTGCCAAAAGCTTAGTCCTTGTTGATGCCAATCCAATAATGAGAAAGGACATGGTTTTGAGAAAAAAGGAAAAAGAAGGTTTATTGCTTTGCTAGCAAAAGGGAAACACAGAGGGACTCCTGTCCCAAAGGCTATGATTCTGCTTATCAGCAGGAACAGGGAGCGGGGGTATAAAGAGGTGATTCAGAGAAAATGAGATTAGGGAGGAGATATCAGGAAGGAGAAGGTTAGGGAAAAGAAGGTTTGGAAAAAGAAAAAAAAACATGTAAGTTTCAAAGCAAAAGGAGATATAGTTAAAGCATCAAGTGAACCCCTGTTACAGAGGGAACACACTTGGGATGTTACATGCAGTAATTGAGGCAGAGCCTGATGATGTTCGGGGTATAAACGGAAAGACAGTTGCAGATGCCAGACACCTTTCACACCTTTCCTGTTCTCTTCTAATCAGGGATCTGGGTGGAAATAAGAGCTGGCTATGGGTGACTTCAAGAGTCCTCCTTCAAGACCAGAAAGTGGAATGCCAACCACTGAGAGCTGTTGGCTTTGCCATGCAACCTGCTTTAGGGCGGGGAGATAACTACCTGCACTTGGGATATTGTGTGCTTGAGGAGACAGAAGGATGCCAATCGAAGGAGCTCCTTTTAGCATTATGCCAAGGACTTCTCTAAGGAAAAACATAAACTCCCTAAGTTTTAGTAGCAAAGAGTTTGGAAAGAGGTTCTCCAGCTGGGGAAAAAGCTCCCAGCATTTTCTCATCCTGCATCAAGAGCAGCTCAGTGTGGCTGCGCCTGAAAATTCAGTCTCAAAGGTGACACAGACCCTTCCTAGCCTCAGTGGAGGCCAATACACATTCCTTTTCTTTAACATGCCCCCCAAAGTAAAATATACCCACTGAGGCAGGGAGGTTTTTTTTAAAGGAAACTTATTATTCATAATGCTATTATTTATGTCATGTCCTTATTTTGGCATGTTTCTCCCTTCTTGAGGGGTAGGGAGTAGTGGGCACTCTACCACTGACCTACCTCCCCAGTCCTTTTTTGTTTTTTTTATTTTTTGTTTTGAGACAGGATCTGGTTAAGTGCCTCCAGCTTGCCATCCTCCTGCCTCAGCCTCCAAGCGGCTGAATTTACAGACGGCAGATGTCTAGCCAGTTCACTAGCCATTTTCAACGCCTCATGTTGGGAAGGAGTCCAACTTCTGTCCTGCTGTTTTCCGTTGACAAGTAAGTACATCTCTATGTCTTGAAGTACTACTCAAAGCGGAATTCAAAGACTAGCTAGATATTTCATCACTTACTTTTATATTGGTCCAATTTCAAAAAAGCTCGACACAAAGAAAATTTTAAAAGGCAGGAAGTCCAAAAGTAAAGGTCTGTATTGCCCAACACTACCTTGCCAACCTGCTGGGCTGGACACTGGCGATCCTTTTATTTTTTTATTTATTTGTTCAATGTTTTGGCCTCATGTTTGGTAGGCAGAGGCCCTACTACCGAGCCACATCCCCAGGGCGATCTTTAATTCTTGGTCTCCCTCCATCCATCTCCTCCTTTGACCCTCTGCCCTGTGCTTCCGCGCTCAGCTGGATTTATGGTGGGTCTTGGGAGAAGGCGGCGGGCTCAAAGCTTTCCCCGCAGGCCTTGCATCAACAGAGAAGGTGCAGACTCCAGCTCGGAGACAGACCTGGCCCCTGCCAGCTCGGGGTCACTTCCTCCTACACCACAGCCTGACACAGCGCCAAACGCAGACTGTTAAGAAATGTGGTAAGTTCCCGTTGCTCTTTGCCTTTTATCCACCAAGTCCCGCTCCTTCCGTTAAAGGGGGCCCTAACTACTATATCCTCAACGCCCTAAAGCCCTTTTCAACAAAAGCGTTAAAAGCTCAAAATGTACTTTCGAGTCCATAAAGATAACAAAAGTTCAAACTGAAGGGACGAGTGCTCAAAATCGTGCTCTCCAGGCACTAGAGCAGTGGGAGATGAAGGGGAATGCGAGGCCCAGCCCTGGCACCGGGTTTCTCGGGGTGTTTCCAAAAGGACCGCAAGCCCCCCCAAAGGTGGGCGCCTGGCTGGGCTCCCCTCTCCGCCCCGCTCTGCCCAGGCCGAAGCCCACCCGCTCCGCGCTGGGGAGGCGGCCTCGGTCCCGGCCTGGCGGCCGCAGAGCCCAACCCGTGGACGACGCGGGGCGCTGCCGCCTTGGCCAGCGCTGGCCACCCGCCGCGGCTTTCCCGGGAACACCCGGAAAGTCCCGCGCCGGGCGGGCCGGGGCGGGGCGTCTCTGGGGGCGGGGCGGCCCTGAGCGCGCCGCGGGGCGGAGCGGGGCGCGGAGCCGGGCTCCCCAGCTCCCGGGACGCTCGGGAAGAGGCGGGCCTGGCGCCCTGCGCCCTGCGCCCTGAGCTCGCCATGGCCGCCGCGGCGGCGACGTGACCGGCTCCGCGGACCCCAACAGGGGCCGGGCCGCCGGGGCCGACCGCTGCTGCACCCAGCGCCCGGGCCATGCGGACGCCGCCGCCCTGGCTGTGGCTGTGGCTGTGGCTGCTGCTGCTGCTGCTGCTCTGCTGCCCACGCGCCGCGGCGCCCCCGCCAGGTAAGCCTGGCTAGGGCCCCGGAGGCCTGGGCAGGCGCGGCTGCGGTGGGGTGTGCGGGCTCCTGGCCGGCGTGGAGGTCCGCCCAGTGCCCACAGCGCCAGCGGCCCGCAGCCTGCGGCGATCAGCTGGGCACCGTTGGGTGCCCGGATTGGGTGGGGTTCCGCGGACTTCCCGGAGCGCCGGGGTCCGCGGGGTGTCGCGATGGGGAGGGGTCCTCTGGAGCCTCGGTGGGGAGGGTGCCCGCAGCTAGTGGAGCGGCCGGGAGGGGCCCACCGGGAGCCCGCAGTGAGTGTGGGGTGGGCGGCGGGGAATTCCAGGCAGTGACTTGCAAGGATTGGAGCACCTCGAGGGAGCCGCTGGACGGCCGTCATCCCTCCCGGATCCGGGCCCCTGTTGTATCCCTCCCAGATAAGGGGTCATCCTTTGCACACAAGGGAACCTCCCGCTGCTTCTTCAGGAAGCTGGACGCGCTGCCGCTCCTTCCCCACCCCAGAACAACCCAGCCTGGAACTGACTGCCGCCCAAAGCTCCAGATTTTTCAAATGAACAAAGGGAAAATCGAATCCGGGGATCTGGGAAAGGGGTGCCTCTGCTGACCCAAGATTCTTCACCCCTGGCTAGGTTGAACTTACTCCCTTCCTGGAGAGCCCCTCTCCAGGAGCCTGACTTGGAAGCTGGACTCAGACCTTCCTTGAGACCGCAAGGATTGGTGCTGTGGGGATCAGCTGAGGAGCAGGGACTTAATTTATAAGATCCTACAAATTTAATTATGTCATAAATTTATGGGGAGCAGAAATATCCAGTTCCCCTCATTTGTAGGGAAGGTAGGGATGTCAGCAGAACCAGGCTTTTAATCCCAGCTTTGCTCCACCCAGACAGCACCTTACCTGGGCTCCCTCTGCATCTTTCTTACCTCTGACCCTAACTAACCATACCTGTGAGCCAAACACAAAACCTAAGAAAAGAAAAAGACCTCAGTGAGCATTGTAATGTATTTTGCTGGGTGATACCAAAGGTTGAATAACGCTTGAATAGTCTCAAGAATTTAGAGGTTTGCTCCCATTTGAAGGTTGGTTCTTCTACCAGCATTTCTTGCAAAGGCCCTTAATTAAGTTTAGCCTCTCCTGAAAGTGGGAGGGGGCATGCAAAGGAAGATGTTTCCTGGTTAAATGCTTGACTTTTTCCATAGGAGTCAGATATTTCCATAGGAGTCAGTTTGAATCTCAATTCTGCTGCTCCCCAGCTTCAAGTCTTGAGGAACATATGTGTGTCCCCTGTCTTGGCCTACTCAAATGAGATTTGGTAATTGCCCACCTTGGTGATGGGCAAGTGGTGGTACTTTGTATCAGGGCTACTGAGGGTGTGGCACTGACTTCTGGTGGTCTGTATTCCACAAAAGTTTTGGTCGATAGTTCATTGACAATAAACTGGACCCAGAGATCCTTTGAAAAATAGTAGCACTTTTTACAAATCTCTTCGGAATAAGCAATTTGAAAATTTTCATACTGAATAATTTTTACAAAAATCTAACTGGGATATTTTTAAGAAAAATCCTTTTTTAGTCAAAATACAAAGTGAAAATATTAACAATGATTGTATGGCAAGCAGGTAATAGAAAAGTTTCTGGACTATTCCATACTTTACAAACGCCCTTTAATAATGATGAGATTGCATTTATGGCCAGAGCTGGCAGGGAAGAATGTTGTTAACAGGGTAACATATGTAAAATATTGGACCCAACAATTTGTAACCAGGTTTTGTTAAGTGTCCATTTGCTCCAGAGAGAAAATATAGCCAATAGTGTGAAAATGTAGTAAGTCAGTTTAATTACTGAGGGTCAAAGAATTAAGGCTTCTATCCTTAATTGTAGGGGCTGCTTAATTTCCCAGTGGGTTGGATGTGGACCTATGCTGCACATTTTGTTGTCATTATTTGCTAACTTGTATTTCTAAACCTTCTAATGTGCTTAGAGACCTCTGACAAAGACCACCTATCCCCAACAACACAAAAACCACTGCAGGTGAATGCTCCTTAGGTCTCCTGTTTTAGTCTTGGCGATGGAAACTCTCACATAGCTGGGTCATTTTTGGCTGACGTTATACATAATAATCCTAGCTACCATTTATTGAACCACCTTTTAAGTTGAGGTGCCAAGCATGTATATATATATATATATATGTACATATATTATCTCTCTTAAATTTCTCAACCATTCTTTCAAAGTAGGTAATCTTCCCATTTTATTCCCAAGAAAGCAGAACAATCTTTTAGACAAATGATCCAGGTAATCCAAATAACTTGATGTCCAGTGTTTACTGAAGTGAGGAATGACTGAGGAGTGAGGAATGGTTTTTTACTTCTTGTTTTCAGGGTGTTGAAGGCAAGATTATTGATGTCATGTAATTGGTGTTTATCATAATGCCCTCCACCATGCAGAAAGATCCTGAGGAGGTTGTCAAGGTCAAGTGATAAGTTTAATGTTAATTGTATTTTATTATCTGTATTTGAGGTGTTAAACTATACTGTACAGATCAGGAAAGGCTATTGTTATATATAAAGTCCAAAATGCCTGGATCTGGGATAGATTAGGGTGGTGGGTTGGGAAAGGAAGGATCAGAGGTGGCAGGTTGGGGCAGGAAGGTAGGTTAGCAGGAGCTGTGGCTATAGGTTACCCACCCGGCTTATCTCCTCTTGCCAAGAATAGTTGATGAATCATTTCCTCCAAGACCATGGAGAAGGAAGGTATGGTGGAGCTCTGGGCCCCCCTCTAAGGATTGTAAATTGTTATCTGGTAGGAGCTGGGTGTCTGTGAGGCCCTGGTGAGACTTTACTAGTTTCCTGTTGTTGCTGTAACAATCACCCACTTAGTGGCTCAAAACAACACAGACTATCTTACAGTTCTGGGGGTCAGAAGTCTGATCTGAGTTTTTCAGGGCCAAAGTCAAGGTTCTGGAGGCCCCAGGTAGAGGAATCACTTCCTTGCTTTTGCCAGCTTCTAGAGAAACACCCTGTGAGTACATTGGGCCTACAGATATTCCACCATAATCTCCCTATTTGAAGGTCATCAGAATAGGAACCTAAGTTTTATGTGCAACCTTATTTCCCCTTTGCCATGTAACCTGACATAGTCACAAGGCTCAGACACTGTCCCTATGGCAGAACAGAACCCTGGAATACATCTCCCAGCACTGGGCCACCTTTTAGGGTGGCCACTTTGTCTCAGGAACTCATTGTGGTTCACCACCTGCAGAAGCAGCCATTCATTCATGAGGAATCAGGAAACCCTGAAATAGTCACATCTTTAAAGTGACACTGACAGCAGTGTGTGGTTTGCCTTTCATTACTCTTGAGGAAATTGAGGCTCACTGGCTGTAGACTTTGGACCAGGATTTCACCTGAAGCCCTTTGTCCCGGAATTCTTGTTCTTTTCCCCCAGAGCCCCTGTCAGCACCCTTGAAGGCAGGTGCTGTGGCCCTAAATATATTGACTTTTAGAGCCATCCAGGTAAGCCTGTGGCCCAGGGTTGTCCAGCCCCCTCCCCCAGCCTCTGAGACCAGAGAGAAGGGGGGAGTCTGGCACAACTCAAGGAAGGGGGGAGCGCCTGGCTTTGTGTGGGTTGCATGGGTTTCAGTGAATAACGTGATGCTGAAGAAACAAGTGGCCATGTCATCTTTAGAGAACAGGCCATCCCCTCTTGAGTGCCTGCTGTTCCAGGCCCTGGGGATAAAACAGCTCCCAACCCAGCAGTGTCCTGCTTTTCTGCAATGCCCACCCTCTTGCCTGGGAGAAACTGTCAGAAAGCTCCAGCAGTGAGAAGATTCGGTGACCATGGAGTGCTTGCCGTGTGCCAGCACCATGTTAAAATTAACTCCTGGGTTCCTCAGAGCAGGCCTGGGAGCACGCTGCTGCCAGTCCCATCCTGAGGGACAGGCGTATTGCCAGAGGCAAGAAGCCCAGGTGATCTAGTTCTGGGATCTAGTTCTAGAATCAGTGTTCCTCAACACTGGTGCAAAGAAAGACTCAGGTGTGAACAGTGCCTTGGAGAAAAGTCAGCAGGGAACAGAGTCCAGAGGGCAGTTTGTCATTTTACTCCAGGGCTCTGATGAGGCAGCACCTGAGCAGCCAGATAAGAGGGCTCTCGGGAAAGGGACCTGTGAGGACAGGGTCCCAAGGAGGAGGGTGCTGGGTGCTTTCCTGGGCCAACATGGGGCCACAGGGCCTGGAAGGAAGAGGGTGAAGTTCAAAGAGGGCTTCCGAGATGTGAGGAGGGCAGTTTTGTAAGGTGCTTTTCAATGAATGGGCAGTCTTTGGCACTTCCCAGTGGAGCCCACAGTTCTGAGACTCAAACCCACTTCCCCCGAGGACAAAGCTGTGTTATGTCCTCTCTAAGGCTCAGGAAAATGCAAGCTGGAGCAGTGGAAGCTGGTCTGGGAACTCTAGTTGTGACAGGGATGCCTTTTGGTTTTTTTTCAATGCTGGTGATTGAACCTGGAGTCTCGCATATGCCACTGCACCCTGCCCCAGCCCTGATAGGGACACATTTTGCTATCCCACAAGGGTTAGGGTGGGAGCACTTCTTGTCAACCCCTGGTGTGGGGCTTCCTTTCTCAGCTGAATGTTTAGACTGGGGAGATGGGGTGCCAGGAGATGGAGGACAGGAGACAGAGAATATTCCTGCTGTCTCCTCCCCAGAGACAGGGGATATGAAAGGGGCAGTATGGTCTCCAGAGATGTCCACATTGGAATCCCTGCAACCTGGGAATATGTGACCTGGCATGACCTAAGGGACTCTGCAGATGTGATTATGTTTAAGATCCTGAGATGGGGAGATGATCCAGGATTGTTAGGCCACGTGGGCCCAGTGTCCTCATAAGGGTCCTTGGAAGATGGAAGAAGAAGAGGCAGAAGAGAGGACAGCTCAAGAAGGACTCAGCCCAGCATTGCTGGAGCAAGGGAGCAGCCTTCCAAAGTGGGCAAGGCAAGAAAGTGGATTCTGCCCTGGAGCCTCTAGGAGGTCACAGCCCTGCTGACACCTTGGCTTCAGCCTGTGGGTCCTCTTCAAACTTCTGATTTCCAGAACTGTAAGATTATATATTAATCTAGGTTGTTACAAGCCACTCGGTTTGAGGTCAGCAGCAATAGGAGCCTAATATAGGCTTCCAAGATTCTTTGATGGGTGCCCAGCCTTAGCTGAGCACTCACCCCAGGGGGCACTACACAACCCTCCCTGGAGGCAGGTCCTTAGTCCTCTGCTCAGCTGAGGATCTGTGCCCTCATGACTGCCAGCAGTCTGCCTGCCCCCACTGTTTTGCTGGTCTACCCTTGGCCCAGTGAGGCCTGGTCTGTATCGGGAGAAGTGTTGCTAACTGTTGACAAGGAGCTAGAAGGAAGGTCTGGCAGGGCTTATAGATGTGGAGGCGATGGACATTCTCTAAGTAGACAAGTGGCCACAGACTCCTGGCAATGTGTCATTCAGAAGAAGAGCGGCAGGCCAGACTGTAGGCTGATTGGCACCCTGTTCTTCAGGTTTGGATGCATTTACTGAAAATGTGTGGTTTGAATTTCCTGCTTCGAATTCAGGAACAGCATGTTTTTCAACTTTTCTTTTTACCTTCTGAGCATTTCTCACTAATCTTTCAATCAGAGAAAGTGTTATCACAGTTTCTGTCTAGAGAAAGGCCTCCCGTGCTGTCACTAGATCAGTCCTGGGAAGCACTGCTTGATAAGGGCTTAAGGTGGCTATTTCCAGGCCACCACAAAGAAGGGGCTTCTGATACATGTAGAGAGTATAGGACTTTGTTGTTCATGTCTCTCAAACTTTCCTGTACCCAAGAATGAGCTGGGAACATTGATGAAAATGCAGATTTCTCTGGTCTGCAGTGAAGTTTGGGAATCTGCAAGGTATCTGGTATCTCAGTGATCGTTATACTCAGGGTCCTTGAGAAACAGAGACTCTCTGATGAAGCCCAGAAGATAGCCTGTGTCCTCCCTTGCCCATTTGGGCTTTGCCTACCTGATTTGGGGTGTTTGTGTGCAGGCTCACAGACATTTACCAAAAACTTCCTTGGCAACCAGTCTGGGGCTAATGCCCATCACATGGTCACCAATGTAATCTTCACCCCAAGGCTATGGGGTATGCTATGTGTGATCCCTTATTGCTGAAGAAGAAACTGAGGCTCAGGCAGTCTAGATTCAAGTGCACTTTAAAACGGTAGACCTGGGATCCCGGAACTCTCCCTAGCTACTGTACAGCACAGGTGGAGATGGAGCCCCAGGCACCTCTTTTATTTATTTATTTTCCCACTTACTGTGTCAGTAGTGCTGTGACAGTAGTCACAGGTGGGAAGGGGACATGCCTGGGGAGAACAGTGGTAGCATTTCTGCTACACTGCTACACTCTATTTGACAAAAATGGAGTTATATGAATGATACATTGATCACGTGCCTTTAAGTGTTTTTGGAACTGACTTTTCGTATTTGCCCTCCCCTTTTCTCACCTCTCCCTCTTCTCTCATTCTCACTCCTTTCAAGACTCTCTTTCACAGCTAGCTGCTCCTCAGCGCCCGAAGATTCACCTATACAATGAGGAACAGGTTCTGAGTTGGGAGTCCCCGTTCCCAGGCAATGACACCAGACCAGTGGTCTACAGGGTACAGTATAAATAGTAAGTGGCTCTCTCTGTTGTGTCCTTGCTGTGAGCTGTGGGAGACTCATGGAGCCCTCGGGCCAGCTAGTGGTTACTGCCTCTTAGCAGGATTGCAATCAAGTCCGTGGGAAGCGGATATTTCTCTTGTCCTTTTAAAATCTCCAAGGACAGAGATTTCCCAACTCCCACTCATCTGGAGGCTGCAGTGGTGCAGCAGCCAGAGAACTCGGCTCTCTAACCCCGCAGCATCTTGCTTTGAGGAAGCTTATTCTTTCACTGGTTTCAGGACAAGGGTTGATTTCCAGTCTCAGAAAGGCAAGAGGCAGGTTTCAAGTCTTCAACTTCTTCAAAGTTAAAAAATCGGAGTTACTTAACCACATAGGCCCAGCGTAGCTTCATCAGGAGTTTAGTCAGTTCATCACAACAAATTCGGTTTCTCAGCAGGTTCTCGGTTTTGAATAATATATTACCCTGGCCCCTCAAGTTATCTCTCATCTCCTTTCCAAGCTTTTTCATAGTTTGCCTTGAACTTGATTTGCAACATAAGCACATACAAAAAGAAGGCCAGCAAAATCCAGGTCCTTATTGAGTATTTGTTTACTTGCTAAGTGAGTTAATTGAAGATTAAGGTGAAGTTACTGACCAATTCATTTTATACTACTAAACAAAATTTAAAGAAATGATAATGTTTGGTGCTTGAGAGAAAGCAGTTGATAGACACACCTGTTCACATGCTGCTGGTTGCAGGATTAACTAGCATAGCCTTTTGGAAAATAATTTTGTATTTATTATTTACGCATTTAAAAAGTCACAAGAGTGGGTTGGGTTGTGGCTCAGAGGTAGAGCACTTGCCTAGCATGTGTGAGGCACTGGGTTCGATTCTCAGCACCACATATAAATAAATAAAAATAAAGGTCCCTCAACAACTAAAAAAATATTTTTAAAAAAGTCACAAGAGTGTCCATATTACTTTTACCCTGGGCAGATAATCCAACCCTACCCCAACCCCCAAAAAGGAACAAAACCATATTCACAAAGATACACTTTGAAGTGTATATTCACTTGCTTTAAGGAAAGCAAATTGCAGCATGCTCACTTACACTTGCAATGGTAGGCACACATTGAAAAAGATAATTACATGTTTTCTGGTTAAAGTTGTGACTTAAAATTTGATGAAGAACAGGAAGGAAACGTGGAAAAATTACAGGCACTTGATTTCTTAGAGAAATGGATTCCCTAATAAATTTTAAAATTATTTTGTAACCGATACATAAAATGTGTACATACTAGTAGAGTACCATGGGATGTTTCCATACACATGTATGTTGTGTAATGTTTGTATCAGGTTAAACGTATCTGTCTTCTCATTTGTCATTTCATTATGGTGAGAACTTTCAAAATCCTTTCTTCCAGTATTTGAAATATACAAAACAGGCCGGGTGTGGTGGCGCACGCCTGTAATCCAAGTGACTTGGGAGGCTGAGTCAGAAGGATCGTGAGTTCAAAGCCAGCCTCAGCAACTTAGCGAGGCCCTTAGCAACTCAGTGAGACCCTGTCTCTAAGTAAAATACAAAATAGGGCTGGGGATGTGGCTCAGGGCCGAGTGTCCCTGAGTTCAATCCCTGGTTCCAAAAAAAAAAGAGAAATATACAAAACAGAACTTGCTTCTAACTGCAGCTTAGTACCCGTTGACTCGCCTTTCCCCCATCCTTCCACTTCCCTACTTTCTCCATTCTCTGATAAACACCATTCTACTCTCAACTCTTATTAGAGCAACTTTCTTAGATTCAACATGCGGGTGAGTTCTTATAGTACTTGTCTTTCTGTGCATAGCTTGTTCGCTTAATGATCTCCATTTCCGTCCATGTTCTTACCAATGATAGAATCTTGTTCTTTTTATGGCTCAATAGCATTCCTTTGTGTATATGGACCACATTTTCTTTATCTGTGCATCAATTAATGGACACTTAGGTTGCTTCCGTTTTGGCTATTGTGAATAGTGTTACAATGAACTTGAGAGTGCAGACTGATTTCTGATTTGAAGTGCAGACTGATTTGACAGACTGATTTCATTTCCTATGAATATATTCAGTATTAAATGTCTACTACAACCGCATTTGAATCTGAATCACTGCCTCCCATTATTATAAGTTACCTAAATAAAACAATCCACTAGGACTGACTACACAATTTTCAGAGCCCATTTCAAAATGAAAACATGGGACCCCTTGTTCAAAACGTATTGAGAATTCAAGATGGCGACAGTAGGGCATCAAACCATGTCCCTTCTGAGAGGGCTGCCTTGTGCAAGTGCACAGGTCACATGCCCATGAAGTTGGCCCTACTTTCAGCATTCAGCAATGTAATCTCCGAGAGGTAAACAGGAACTTTTCAGGAAGGGAAAACCACAGCCAGTTTATTGACTGGCATTCCTCAGCCTTGAACAGGGAAGTATATTTGTAGATTGTCTCAAGAGGCCTCACTTTATAAAAAAACTTTACTGAATTTTTTCAAAAAGTCTGATAGTTTCATAGCATATACTGTTTCTTTTTGGAAAGCATTTTATTGATTTTTTTTTTCCCCTCAGGGATAGAGGTTGGAGCAGTCACTAAAAACTGGAAATGAGGCTTTTTTTTTTTTCTTTAATAGATTTGAAGGTGGAAGAGGACCTTTGTTTTTGTCTTGCTCTCAGATACGTTTATATAAATTTGGGACTTTTTATTAATTTTGAGGCGGTGGGACTTAAACTTTCCACTCTCTTTTGGAAAAGTAGTATTATAATTATGAATGAAGGTACCTTTGTGTGTGTGTGTGGTTTTTTTTTTAACAGTCACTGTAGCAAAGCCAAAATGACATGGAGCATTTTGTGGAAGGATTTTAAGTTTAGATCGTAGGTTCCAGATAATGGCCTGCAGGCTGTGTGGCCCCAGTGTCTAATTATTTATTCAATTAGTTGCCAACATTAACAAATTTAGAGATTTCACTTTATTTTATTTATTTTTTATTTATTTTTTATTTTTTATTTTTTGGTCCTGGGTATTGAACCCAGGGGCACTCGACCCCTGAGCCACATCCCCAGCCCTATTTTGTATTTTATTTAGAGACAGGGTCTCACTGAGTTGCTTAGGGCCTCGCTAAGTTGCTGAGGCTGGCTCTGAACTCTGGATCCTCCTGCCTCAGCCTCCCAAGTGCTGGGATTACAGGAAAGATTTCACTTTAAAAGTAAAAATATATATATATTTCAAAAACTTCTGAATTTCTGGTTGTCCGGCAGATGCAGACCGCAGGGCAGTAGGGCCCTTTCTAGATCACAGCCTGCCTGGACTGCAGCCTGGCTCAGTCTCAGACCTGACTTCTCAAGACATTTTCTCCTTTCTGATTTCAACGGCAACACATGTCCTTTGTAAAAAATCTAAAAACCCAGAAAAGTAGAAAGACTAAAATTAAAATACGCCCCAAGAATAATCACTATTCTCATTTTAGTGGTTTTTCTCTCTAGATTTTTTTCCAAATGAATGCACTCATTTGCAAATGTGCGTATGTGTGTGTAAAAGAATGACACAAAGCTGAGACTGTTCTTTGGGTTCCTGGCTTCCTCCTTTATGTTTTTCTTTTAACTTAACATAATTAAGTGTGTAAGCACTTTTCTTCAAATAATTATTTTTGTGTAAATATTTTTATCGAATGTTTAATATCTGAGGTATTACATGTGATATATTTAATTTTCCCCATTACAGGTGTAGGTATTTGACAGCTGGTGACTTTAGTCGTAAATCACTTCATGATCTCACATTTCTGGAAGAGGGATTGATGGGTCAAAGGGGATGAATTTTGTTAATGTTCTGCTAAGTGGCTAGCAGAGGCTGGACACTTCCACTCCACTCCTGAGGACAAGGGTGGCCGTGAGCAGGTCCTCACTGCAGCTCACGTTGGTCTTGTGTGGTGATGCCAACTCCTTGTCTTAGACGGTGGTGGAAGAGTGGGGTCCACCTCGGTTCTTCTCAGAGGAGGGCTCAGAGTGTTGTTGGAGAGGCCTCTTCAGTTTCCAGGCACATGGGCCTGGGCTGCCAAATAGGAGCCAGTAGAGCATGTGGGGACGTGGGGCAGAAGGAACCCAGGCCTGGCTATGTGTTAACCTGAGCTGTCTCCTCAGAAGGAAGCCTCGTAGGCACTTCCAGCTCACCGTCCTGGAGGGTGAGAGCAGGCCAGCAGCAGCTCGGACGGCGTGGATGTGGAAAAGCAGGAGCAGGGTTAGTGGTAGAGGCTTGAGAGTCTAGAGCCTGTCCTACGGGGCAGAAGCGGCGGTCTGTTTGTTCAACAAATGTTTGTTAGGTGCTTAGGGGACACTGGGCACTGGCTCAGTCCGCTGATGTCCACTCACTCAGTCTTCCTGACAACTCCGGGAGGCAGATACCACAACTGACCCCTCTCCTGTGCATCAGGAGACTGAGGAGCGGAGATGTTATGAGTCGAACCCAGGTGATCTGGCTCCAGATGGCAAGCATCGAAGCATGGTGTTATGCTTTTCCTCACAAGGAGGGTCGCTTTCGAAATTAGATCTTCTGTGGGTGGAGCTCAGTGGCTCAGCACGTGCTTAGTGTGCCCAAGGTCCTCCCTGGGTTCAACCCCAGTACAAAAAAAAAAAAAAAAAGATCACTTAGAAGGGGCCAGCGTCACCTGATATTTACCTTCTGCACACAAATGGGGAAGTCACACTCCTTTCCACTCTTCCTTACCCCAAAACTGCCAACCTCCATGTGTCAGCTCCCATTTAAATTTGAATGTCTTGATCCTCTTTAAGCCTCCTATCTGAGAAATATTTTTATTTTTGTATTTATTTATTTATTTATTTATTTATTTATTTATTTTTGGAACCAGGGATTGAACTCAGGGACACTTGGTCACTGAGCCACATCCCCAGCCCTATTTTGAATTTTATTTAGAGACAGGGTCTCACTGAGTTGCTTAGGACCTTGCTAAGTTGCTGAGGCTGGCTTTGAACTCGCGATCCTCCTGACTCAGCCTCCCAAGTCACTTGGATTACAGGCATGCGCCACCATGCCTGGCTAGAGAAATATTTTTATTAAGGAGTTTTCACATAAGGGCAAGGTTGAGGAGAGGGGAGACGGCAGAACATGGTCGATTCCCTGTTGAATCAAGGAAGGAGCCTTTGGGGTGTTGGGGGTCTTTCATCATCCAAGTTCTGCAGGTGGCATTGGCAGAGAGAAGATCACAGTATCTTTCAGTTTCTGTGTATCTTGAAAAAGAAATGATGTACCCCTCTGGAACACACCCTGCCAATCTGAGAGGAGGTGCCTATGGTTGGGATCCCACCTTCCATTAGGGTCTGGAACCCTGAGGCTGGGTGTTATGTTACTCGGCAGGTTTCCTCCACAGAAGCCCTGGCCACATGTCTTGAAATGACTTTCATCTTGTCATTTGCCACTTTGACAGAAGGGGCATCTCAGACGGGGTCAGAGGTACACTAGAAGTATGCATGGTATATAGAGGTTGGGAGGGATCAGGGGACAGGGAGGGATCTGTTGTTTTCTAGGCCAGAGTTGCAGTTCAGGGCACATTCTGTTCCTAGAAGGGACACTGCCCACTCCCTCACTCAGTCTCCTAACAGCCACCAGAGTTCTCTTCTGAACTCTGTGTCTCATAAGACAAGGACAGAAGTCAGAACCGAGGACAAGAGTCTCACATGGGGACATGGCATTGGGGCTCTGGGAAATATACTGTCACTTATAAGGATTTCCAAATGGGTGAGGCAGACCCTCTTTCAATGGGCAGCTATGGGACAAAAACATCCTCCACACTAGCAGGAAGCAAGAGTGGAACTTCTAGCAATACGGTATCATTTCCAACATGCAGGCTACCAAGGCCGAGTTGGAAGCACTGAAATCAGTTGTGGAATAGAATGGTAGAAAATATTTGTAAACCATTTACTGATAAGGGACTCCAGAATATGTTAAAGAACTCTTAAGACTCAGCAAAAAGACACATAACCCAATTAGGAAGTAGATAAAGGATTTAATTAGATAGTTCTCCAATAAGCACATGAAAAGATGCTGAACTTCGTTGTTCATCAGGGAAAGGCAAACCAAACCTCAGTGCTGCACCACAGCACACCCAGGTGTAGGTATAAACTAGGATGGCTGTAATCAGAGACAGATATGACAAGTATCGGTGAGGATACAGAGAAACTGGAACTCTCAAACATTATTGGTGGGAATATAAGATGTAGCCACTCTGGAAGAAGTCTGGCAAGTCCCCTGTGTTCGTCAGTTTTGCATCACTGTGACCAAAACACCTGGCAAGAACAACTTAGAGGAGGAAAAGTTATTTTGGGGCTCACAGTTTTAGAAGTCTCAGTCCAGAGATGGCCGACTCCATTGCTCTGGGCCTGAGGTGAGGCTGAGCATCATGGCTGAAGAGTATGGCCGAGGAAAGTCACCAGGAAGCAGGGAGGGAAGAGGGGAGGGGCTGCAGGGAAGAACAACCCTGCCAGGGCATGTCTTAGTGAGCCACCTCCTCCAGCCACACCCACCTGCCTACAGTTCCCCCCCAGTCCATTTTCACTAAGATGAACCCATTAGGTTACAGACTCAGTCCAGGCCTTTCTCCTCTGAGCATTCCTGCATGGACACAGGAGCTTTTGGGGGACACCATATCCAAACCACAACATCCTGAAATTGAGACATAGAGTTAACATATGACCCAGCAATTCCACTCCTAGGTACATACTCCAAAGAATTAAAATCTGTGTCCACACCAAAACTTACATGTTCATAATAGGCAAAAGTTAGAAACAATACATATGTCTACCGATTGATGATTGCATAAGCCAAATGTGGTCTATCCATGCAGTGGAGTATTATTTGGTTTTTAAAAAAAAAAAGTGAAATACTAATACATGCTACAACATGAATGGACCTTGACACTAGGAACCAGTGAAAGACACCAATCAGAAAAGCCCAACCATATCACGTGGTTCCATTCATACTGCATGATCCCATTCAGAAGAGGGAAAGCTCTTGCGACAGAAAGCAGATGAGTGGTTGCCTGGAACCGGGGGTTGAGGGAAAATGCAGAGCTGCTAAAGGCTACCAGGTTTCTTCTCAGGGTGAGGAAATCTACTCTAGAATGGTCCTGGTGATGACTTCATAACCCTGTGCACATACTGAAAACTGTTGAAGTCTATGTTTTAAAATAAGCAAGTCCTATGGTACATGAATTAGTTCTCAATTAATTGTTTTTATATTGATCTTTGCCAAAAGACTGAGAAGCTATATGAAGGCTGTTTTTTAAAAGAACAGTCTCTGGGGACACTCTTACCCATGCAGAGGAGAGATTCTGTGAATTGAAACCCCGTTTTCCTTTCCAGCACCAAAAATGAGTGGCAAGATGTCCAGTCCATAGGGGTGAACTGTACGCAGATCACAGTGACCGAGTGTAACCTCACTGCGGCCAGACTCGCCGAGGACTTCCTGCCGCATTTCAACATCTACTTACGTGTTCGAGCGGAGCTGGGGGAGCTGGTTTCTGCCTGGGTCACCTTGCCTGGGTTTCAACACTATCGAGACGGTAAGAGAACTTGACTTGTCTCTTCAGTGAGCAGTACTCATCCCATGAGCCTCAGTCCTGCCCCTCACCCTAAATATTGCCCCCATCAAGTGGACAGGATGTTCAGACCTGTGCACTGACCTGGAGGCTGATGCTAGGGGAGTGTGACCAAGCTGGCCAGAAGCCAAAGTTGGCCCCCCACCTGTTTTTGTAAATCAAGAGTCATTGAAACACAGGCCCGCCTATTTTCTCCTTCTTCTTTCCTTTCCCTTCTTATTCCTCCACGCTAGGCCACCGCTCTCCCATTGAGCTGTGTGCCAGCCCGTGCCCATCTCGCCTGGCCCTTTCCTGGAAAAGTCTGCCAACCTCTGTGCCAGACGTTGGCCTGTTGCTTCCTTGTTCACCCTCCTGCGCTGGCACAGCTGATTCTGTGTTGAGGGAAGGTCTCATCCAACCTTGAACAGCACCACCACATAACGTGTGTTGAATGTCCCAGTGTGTTCCCAGTGGCTGGATGGGGCAGAAGACCCTCAGATGCTAGGAGTCTGTCTATGGCCTCGTGGTTTAGGCACACAGGATCCTGATTCAGACAAGCTAAAGTATAAGACAATCGAGGAAATCTGACCATCCTCTTGACATTTGATGATACATAGAGCAGTTATTATTCTTTTATTTTAGATATTATGATGATATTTTGTGTTTTTAAAAGAGGGAGTGGTCTTGGTTAAGATGATAAATTTTATGTGTATTTCTCTAGAGCAAAAAAAGGGGGGAAAGAAGGGTCTTATATTTTAGAGGTACATACTGAAGTATTTGCAGATGAAATGATGTGATGACTGAGATTTGTGGGAGGGACAAGGACAACTTACAAAGAAACAAAACTGGCTGAAAGTTGCTGGTTAGGTTGCACGATGAGTCCATGAGCTTTTTTATGATCTTCTCTCAACTCCCTGAGTGTTTGAAATTTTCCTTAATAAAAAAGTTATTATTTTTTAATTGATAGTTTGTTCTAGATGATATGGGGATCAGAATAGAAAACGCAGGGAGGTCCCTACCAGCTGGTCATCTGTGAGGGACAGTCATTTGTCCTTGAGTTGACAACCAGCACACATTTGAGTGTGAAGTATTCCCTAAGTGGGAATTAGAAATTAAAAAAAAAAAAAGTCAGGATGGGTACCACCACCACCCAGGGGACAAGAGATGGTGACAGAAGCAGTACCTGTCATGAAAACTGTGGGTCTGGTGTCAGCCAGCTGCCACCCCCTGTCTCCCAGCTGAGATGAGCAGCAGTGTTCTTGGTTCGTTCCTGGCCGCCTTCTCATTTGCTGCCTCCTGGCTTACAAAGTCTGAGGCAGACGGTCTCGAGTCCCCTCAGTTGCCTTTGCCACATTTGGGAGAGTTGGACTCAGTGGGGGAATGAGAGGGGGCAGAGGCAGCCAGCTTTGTGTCCTGCAGACCTGGGTTCATACCCCAACTCAGCCATTTAGGGCCTGTGTCGCTCTGGGCTTCCGTTTCCTCCTCTGGGCTGGGGATAACCCTAGATGTGTGTTGCATGGATCCGTGTAGACACGCAGGCAAAGCTCATGGTGCCTGAGGCTGCTCTCGTTGGTTCCCCCTTGCCTCATCAAGCCGCTCTTCCCTGGGCCCTTGAGGAAGCAGGTCATTTTCCCCTTGAGGAATGGGGATTATCAGATGGATATCAGATTCCAGACCTGGGCTGTCTTCAGAAGGAGGTCTGTGAGCATCGTCCTTTCAGCCGGGCAGTGATTAGGTCTGGCCAAGCCATTCTGTGTGCACATGGACGCACGTAGAGAATGCGATGAGGTAAGAGGCCTGCAGCTGGTGGCCAGCCCTGCGGTCAGCCTGCTTGCCATGCTCTGTTCACTTCGCTGTGAAAAGGGAAGCTGGAGAATGTGCACGCCAGTGTCTGTGAGCAACTTCCAAGAAAGAGCTCTTTGTCTCTGGCAGCCAGTCCTAGAATCTTGCTGCGGCTGGCCGTGGGCCGGGCCTGCCCTGACTCTGCCCCTGGCACCAGCTGGTGTGGCTCCCCCACCAGAACTTACGAGATGAAAAGCACAGATGCAGACCCTGTAGGGACGAGTTTTTCACAGAGAAACTCAGCCAAACTCTGTGCCTAACCCTTGCCAACCTGGAGCACCCAGGGCAAGCACGGAAGTGTAAGGGAAATCCAGCCCCCACCATCGTGAACACGCCATACAATCATCTCCTATGTAAAATGTGCCAGGGCGGCTCTCTTAGAACTACAAGAATGCAACCTGTACTTTGACCTGAGTTCCTCCAGCTAACAATACCGGGTACATAGCTGCTCGTTAAACACTATAAACTTTCATTGGTAGCACATCATGAGTCACAGTCCTTGGTTATCCTATGAATTACATAGAGAGCCATGATAAATAGACTTACACCACAACAGCATTTCTCAGTTATTAGGTTCAAACTTAGTATTACAAGAAGCTGGAAGAAAAAAAATTTTTTTTTTTGGAACCGGGGATTGAACTCAGGGACACTCGGCCACTGAGCCACTATTTTGCACTCATTGGTCTCAAGACTATGACTCTCCACCAGGTATTTAAGACAGTCCCAGGTGAGATGCCACTTTCCAATCAGGGGTCATCTGACCAAAAGCAATAGCTTATATCCCCAGCCCTATTTTGTATTTTATTTAGAGACAGGGTCTCACTGAGTTGCTTAGGGCCTCGCTAAGTTGCTGAGGCTGGCTTTGAACTCACGATCCTCCTGACTCAGCCTCCCAAGTCGCTTGGATTACAGGCGTGCGCCACTGTGCCTGGTTTAAGAAAATGTTTTTAAAAGTTAGCAAATAGGTTTGGCATGGTGGCGCACACCTGTAATCCCAGCAGCTTGAGAGGCTGAGGCAGAAGGATTGCCAGTTCAAAGCCAGCCTCAGCAACCTAGTGAGGCCCTAAGCAACTCAGTGAGACCATGTCTCTATAAAATATAAAAAGGGCTGGAGATGTGGCTTAGTGGTTAAGCACTTCTGGGTTCAATCCCTGGTACCAAAACAAAAAACAAGTTAGCAAATAGAAGCCAGGAATGGTGATGTGCACCTCGAGTCCTAGCTACTAGGGAGTCTGAGGCAGGAGGATCGCTTTAGCCCAGGAGTTCAAGACCAGACTGGGACACATAGTGAGACCCTGTAAATGCCACTTCTGCTTATTTATACTGAAATTTTAGGTCTATACTATTATGTTTTAGGTTTATATTATATACCTATTACATATAGGTCTATAATTTAAGACCTATTATAATATATACCTAATACAGCTAATATAATATGCACCTATTATATACAGTTATATAATATAAACCTCACTGAGAGGACTGGCATATCTTAAGAGAACCAGCAAAAAAATTTAAATAAGAACAGAAATAAAATTGGATTCAATTACTAAAACTATCAAATAGTTTGGTTAACCAAAGGTCAAATTTGTTTCTGTGGGAATCTGATAAAGGTGTCATGTCAACCACGATACTGGAAGCTATTGCTTTTGGTCAGATGACCCCTGATTGGAAAGTGGCATCTCACCTGGGACTGTCTTAAATACGTGGTGGAGAGTCATAGTCTTGAGGCCAATGAGTGCAAAGATTTCTGTAACTGGGCATGTCCCTGGTTGGGACCAGGTAATAGCTCCACGGGAGACACTGGCTCTGGTGATCTCACCTCCTCCTGCTGACCTGTCCCCCGAGGGCTTGCTCTGGGCTGGGCTATGTGCTCCTGCCAGGACCCCTTCTTCCACTTGGACGTGTGCTCCCAAATAGATCTCAAACCCAGAGCAGTCTCTCAGAGTTTGTGCATCTGAATGCAACCTCATTGCACATATGAATATAAATGTGTGTGTATAAACACTGTGTATCTATTGTATTTATAGTACATGTTCTACACTATGTATGTATATATAGTATATGTGTTCGGTGTGAGTGTGTGTATGTGAGTGTGTCTGTGTGCATACATACATGGTTTTTTTGTTTGTAATTCTATTTCAGTTACTGTCGGGCCTCCAAAACACATCGTTGTGACTCGGGGAGAAGGCACCCTTGTCATTAGGCTCTCTCCTCCCTTTCATGTTGATACCTCTGAGGCCACGTTTTGGTATTATGTCCATTATGAGGAGAAACCAGGAATCCAAAAGGCAAGAGCATTTTTCTTCTTTGTTTTGATTTTCTTCCCTTTGGGGTTTCCAATTTCAGAGAAGATAGGAAACTTGAACATGGAGCAAGAGACCAGAGTCTCCCAGTATCTCTCGGAGTCTGAGCCTGAGCCAGTTTTAATTCTCCCCTGCATTCTTCCCCACACTGTGCAGACACTTCAGCCTGCCCGGTGGAGCTGCAGGGCCCCTTTGGTATCAGGCATTCCCACTGTTTGGGGTCCAGACCTCTTGTGCATTGCCCATAATGCCTGTGCCAACTCTGAGCCATGGGGGGAGGTTTTAATGGATCTGTTTTTCAAACCATTTATGTAGTTAAACCTTGAAGACTGCAGTGGTCTTGGAATTCCATTTTAGTTACAGTGGGGCCTCCAAAAACCACCTATGTGACATCAGAAGGCTCCCTTCCCATCAGGCTCTCCTCTCCCCTCGATGCTGATACCCTCTGGGCACTTTTCATGTCCATGGAGACAAAGGACGCATGCCTGCAGTCGACAGGCTTATTAGTACGTGGTCTGAACAGTCGTAAAAAGGATGCATGTGAGTAGGTCTAAACCTCCTGGAAAGCAACAGAACTTTCCATGGAGCAGTAGCAGCAGGACTGAAAAGCTTGGTAGCTGCAGAGACCTGCAGATGCTTGGACCAGCCCAAATCCAAGCCACCCGAGGGCAGGCAGCGGGGTTGGCAAAGGGACATCAGATCACAGGGGCCTGGTCAGCCCTGGACAGTCGGGTGCAGCCTCCTCCCAGTGACATAGATCCTTATGGTCATTCTGACTAGGACAGCATGGGGAATCAACGTGTGTCGTTTCAAGCCTGAAGCAGCTTGGGAACCAAAGAACAGTATTTCCTAGAATATATTTTTTTCTGTTGACCGATGTAAAGCATCCAGATTAGCTCAAAATGTCAACTTTAAAGGAGAAAGTCCACTAGAAATTGAACTTTGTTGGATTCCAGTCACTGCAGCGGATCCTCCAAGACCTCACAGACCAAAGGCCATCAGTGGTCTCCATCACTCTGCTCACCCATTTTCTCTTTTTTTTTTTTTTTTTTTTTTTTTTTGGTACCCAGGATTGAACCCAAGGGCACTTAACCCAGGGGCACTTAACCACCAAGCCACATCCCCCACCCTTTTTTACATTTTGTTTAGAGATTGGATCTCACTGAGTTGCTTAGGATCTTGCTAAATTATTGAGGCTGGCTTTGAACTCGCGATCCTCCTGCCTCAGCCTTGCCTCCTGAGCTGCCTCTTGAGCTGCTCCCATACCACGGTGCCTGGCCGGTTTCCAGTTTTCACTGACAAAACATGTCCCCTGGAAGACAGTGACTCTTAAAAAGCAATCTTACTACTCTTTGTTGTGTTCTCTGTGAATTTGGGGCAACTCTGGAAAAGCTAGAAGTGGCCTGAGGCCGTGTGTCTGGGGGCTTCACGTGTGTTGTGGTGTTTGAACAGGTCAGAGGCCCTTTCAAGAGGAACTTCTTTGTGTTGGATGATCTGAAGCCTTTGAGACTATACTGTTTACAATTCGAAGCCCGACTGTCCTGGAAGGAAAACATCCCCAGACCTGGGCATTTGAGCAACATATCTTGCTATGAAACAACAGCAGATGGTAAGTGCACCTTCCTCCTCCTATCCTTTACCAGCTGGGAGAAGAATGGTTCTCAGGCAGTGAGACTGGGAATGCTTACAAGCCAACCGGTGTTGGGAGTGAGGGGACCCAGGGAGAAGGGGCTTTGGAGAGAGTTCCTGCCTGCAGGTACAATGAGATTGCTGAGGGCCACAGCAGCTAGGGCAGCCGGCCAGCACGACTAGCCTCGTGTTAAGTAGTCCTTATCCAAAATGCTTAGGATCAGAAGTATTTTGGATTCCAAACTTTTTCAGATTTTTAGAATATTTGCATATACATAATGAAATATCTTAGGAATAGGACCCACCTCTAAACCCAAAATCCATTAATGTTTCATATATACCTTGTACACGTAGACTGAAGGTAATGTGTTTGTCTGTCTGACTGTCTGTCTGTCACCGGGGATTGAACCCAGTACCTCCCACATGCTAGATAAGCGCTCTTCCATGGAACTGTATCTCCGGTCCAGGAATTTTGTATGTTTTTAGTACACCTGCATTTTGACTGCGACCCAATCATGAGGTCAGGTGTGGAATTGTCCACTGGTGGCATCATGTGAGTGTTCCGAATGTTTTGGATTTGGCAGCATTTCATATTTTGGATTTTTGGTTTAGAGATCAATTTAAGCACATAAAGTGGGGGCAGAAGGACGGGGAGCTGTCTGTGGCACTGGGACGTGAAGACTGTTTACTTGGCAGATGAAAAGGTAACTCGTGTCCGTATCGTGTGGGATGGTCATCTGCTTCACTTTATATCATCTCTGCAGCCTTCACCAAGCAGCAGCAAGACATCCTGATCTATGGGCCAACCTTTGTCTCGCTGCTGGTCCTGACAGGGGCCTGTTTCGTCCTGGTCCTGAAGTACAGAGGCATGGTTAAACACTGTTTCCACACCCCGCCACGCATCCCAGCACAGATAGAAGAGGTATGTGGACACACAGGTCCAGGAGTGGTGCATCAGCCCTCCACTGGCCCCTGGTCCCCGCTAAGGTTGCCATGGACAAAACTGTGAACACAGATTTCAGTTAAAAAGGGCCCAGGGCTGTTTACACACTCATGTTCATAGTATTCACTAAAGTCTAATGGTAGAACCAATGCCAGGGTCCACTGAGATGATGACAGAGAAATGTGGAGAATTCATACAATGGAGTATTATTCAGCCTTGAAGAAGAAAAATTCTGACATGTCATAGAATGTGAATCTTGGAGACATTGGACCAAATTTAAAAAGACAGTCACTAAAGGACAAATATCAAGTGATTCCATTTATCTGAGATTCCTAGAATAGTCAGTTCATAGAGACAGAAAGCAGAAAGGTGGTTATTACCGCTGGGGAGGGGAGGGGTGCCGCTGTTTCACTTCTGCGAGATGGAGTTCTGGAGGTGGCTGCACAGTACCCGGCATGTCCTTGACACCACTGAACCTTACACCTAAAATGGTGACAGTGGTAAATCTTATGTGTATGGTTGACCACAAATTAGATCTTTTTTCCAAAAATGACATGGGGTTCCTGGGCGTGGTGGTGCACACCTGTAATCCCAGCTGCTCAGGAGGCTGAGGCAGGAGGACTGCAAAGAGAAGAGGAGAGAAGAAGACAGGAGGGGAGGGGAGGGGAGAAGAGGAAGAAAAGAAAAAGGACTTGGGTGTAGCTTGGTGGTAGTGCACTCGCCTCGTGTGCACAAGGCCCTGGGTTCAATCCCCATTATCAAAAGAAAAAGGCACAGGATTCACCAAAAAGATGTCCCAGCCTGGCCAGGAGACTGGTCATGTGGTAGGCCCCTCCCTGAGGCAGGGGGTCTCTCGGTCGCTTTCTGGAGAAAGCCTGGTTGGAGGATGGAAGCCAGACCTTCTTCACCTTCAGGAGCGGGATCCAGATCACGCGATGCGCCTGGGCAGAGCTGGGGGAAGTTCACACCCAGAGCTGGGAGCACAGGCCTCCAACACCAGAACACCAGGCACCCAGGGGAGGGTGGATGGGCCTTGTGTGCGGTCTTGTTTCTGGCTCAGCCCAGTCCCCTGAGGTTCTGGGAGGGGGCTGGGAATTCCGAGGACACAGTCGACACTTTTAGAACTAGAAGCTACTCAAAAAAATACTTTTTGAGAGAAAAACACTGAAAGGTATTTGCTCCCAGCCATGGTGGAGCTCAGGGGTGGAGGCTTGCCTAGCACACGCAGGGCCCTGGTTCCGCCCCCAGCACCGCAGAGTCAAAGAGCAACGTTTGCTTCCAGAGATTTTATATTCTCTGGTAAACCTGGAGTAAAGTTATTAAAACCAGGTTCTTGAGCCGGGCGTGGTGGCGCACGCCCAGCACTTGGGAGGCTGAGGCAGGAGGATCGCGAGTTCAAAGCCAGCCTCAGCAACTTAGCAAGGCCCTAAGCAACTCAGTGAGACCCTGTCTCTAAATAAAATACAAAATAGGGCTGGGGATGTGGCTCAGTGACCAAGTGTCCCTGAGTTCAATCCCCAGTAGCAACAACAACAAAAAAAAAAACAAAAAAAAAAAAACAGGTTCTTATTCTGCTATGTCTGGAATGAATAGATGTTAGATAAGCCCAAGTCGTGGAACACACGGTGGCACCTTAGAGAGAGCTGCAGTCGCTTGTTCCTTCACCCTTATAATGTACTTAAAGTGCCAAGGTTTACAGGAAGGTCCCTAGCAGAACCTCCCTGGTTAATGTGGTCACAGAGTGACAGCTGAGCTGGGCCTGGGAATTTCACTTGCAGTCATAATCTGTCTCCAGCAGAACCGTCAGCTGGGCCCTAGCGAGTCTTCTCCCAGGGGCTCCTCCCGGGCACGCCTCTGAGGCAGAGTCTCGGTTCACTTTCTTGGGAAAGTGTGAAAAACATCTACCAAAGGTCGCTGAAGTTACACGAGAACAATGAATCATATTTCGCTTCTATTTCTGAGGTTTCACAAGTGCACATGATTCCACTTTGTTCCTCTTTTAATCAGCCAGCTATCAGCTCGCTGTGTTCAGTACCTTTCAGCATTTGCAAGGGCTGGGCACCAGTTTCTCAGTCACATGGTGAATTCATGGCTAAAAGCAAAAGAGCCAGCTCCCTGCTGTGAAAGACCCCCCACAGTGGGCAGCCCAGGACCTCACACCAGGAAGCCACTTGGTGGACGGAGGGGCTGGGGACCTGCTGGAAACTCTCCCTCTTTTACCCTGTCCTGGCTGAACGGACAGTTCCGGTCCTCGTTGACTGAAAATGTCATATTTTGGGGGTTTTTTTTTTGGAACCAGGGATTGAACCCAGGGGCACTCGGTCACTGAACCACATCCCCAGCCCTATTTTGTATTTTATTTAGAGACGGGTCTCACTGAGTTGCTTAGGGCCTTACTAAATTGCTGAGGCTGGCTTTGAACTCGTGATCCTCCTGACTCAGCCTCCCGAGTCGCTTGGATTACAGGCGGAAATGTCACATTTTGAAAGACATTTTAGGATTCGTAATCCACCAGCCTCCCCTGAGAGTTGCAAGAGCTTCTGTCTTGCTTTTCCCGAGTTACACCTTTCATCGCCTTCCAAGGACTGCCGCGGTTGGGCCTGGGTTAGTAGAGTCCCCCGCAGGCCCAGGGCAGGGTATTCACGTATTAGGAGTTATTTCAGGGCTGGGAGTGTCACTCAGCAGGAGAGAGTGTGCGTGGCCTCCGCCAAGCTCGAGGTTCAGTCCCCAGCACCACACACACACACACACACACACACACACAAGTGGACAGGATAAAGTTATACCCGAATAAAATATGAATGTACCCACTAAAAGTCAAATAAAGGTCTGGTGCCAGGAACTGATAAACTAATCACAATTTTGCTTTCGACCTTTTCTAGTACTTAAAGGACCCAGTCCAACCCATCTTAGAGGCCTTGGACAAGGACAGGTCACCAAAGGATGACACCTGGGACTCTGTGTCCGTCATTTCGTTCCCAGAAAAGGAGCGAGAAGATGTTCTCTAAATGCTTTGAATCAAAGCTCCAGTCCAGCCCGCCGACCTCCAGCACAGTGAACAGGGACACTGCTGACCCTCCTGCGTGGACCTCAGAGAGAACAGCGCTCCAGACGCCCTCAGAGGCCTGCCAGCACCCAGCAAGGGACAATGGGTCTCAGGGGGAGTGTTTTCCTTTAAGAGTTTTCTGAGTCATAGGAGTTTCTAGAATGATTCTACAGAATTCTAGAATCAGATATCTCAGAAAAAGTATGGCTTCTCTTAAACACTAAAAGGCATGTCAGTGTTTGAAACCTGGCCCTGACATGCCTGTGATGGCCTCCTCATTACTGGCTGGCCAGGTGCCAGTCCTCTCCTTCACTCTGGTTGTTCCAGCCTGTCACAGTGAGAGACCTTCCACACCTGGTCTGCTGGCTTAAAATGTGATTGATCCTGTAAATATGGTCCTAATAATTTAAGTTTTTTTTTTTTAAGCTGTAAATAAAATATTGTACAGCAAACTTGTAAAAAGTCCATGTGAAGTCTTTCCTTTTAACCTTTTAAATTTTGGTCTATTTTCTGCAAAGTTTTGAGACGTTTAAAGTATCCTATCTGAACTCGTGTTGAGGTGAGTAATGCCTGGGTAGAGCTGACAAGGCCTCAGGGAAACTCGGCAAGGACTTTCTATGGGTATCACTGATTCCCCGAAAAGTCACGAGGGGATGATCCAGAGCGACACCAGCACCTGGTTTCTGTGATGAGTCACACTGTTGACCAGGGCAGGGCTGTGGACAGCGAGTTAGCTAATAGAGGTGCATCTATCTGCTGAGCACTCGGTGATCTGATGGCGCCAGTGTCGGTGGGCTCTTTTGTTCAAAGGAAATGTATTTAACACCCTTCGTATGACTTAGCATTTAGGAAAGGGGCGTGTGGATTCACCCCATCTCCCACACGAAGGGACACGGTAGCCGTAAGGTCTGCCTTGGGCAGAAGCTTTGCTTGCCCGTGGGAAGAGGAAACACCTGCAGTAGGTTGATGGCATGCCTAGTGCTAGTTGGTAGAACAGCTTCTCTCCCCTGTTGGGCTCCATTCTGCACGGAAGAAACTGGCTCTCTCTCCAGCTGGGCTTGTGTACCCAGCCATCCAGGATAGCAAGAGGTAAAAGGCCAGGGCTGGGTTTGCAGTTCAATGGTAGAGAGCTTGCCGAGCATGCACAAGGCCCTGGGTTCAATCCCCATTCCTGCAAAAAGGAAAAGAAGGACCGCCCCTAAGCCAAACACATGAGCCTGCTGGGAGGCCTCTCTTTTATCTGTTAGGGGCCCGCATTGAGCTGACACAGTGTGGAGGAAGAGTTAGGAGGTGGGTATTGTAAAACCTTTCCTGGGATTGTGTAGAAGATTTAAAATAGAAAAGCCTCCTCTGATGGGCCATGGATGAGGCCCAGTGAGAAGTAGAGGGTAAACAATCGTCCCTCAGCAACCTCATTAGGGACCCTTCAGACACCAGAATCCACACATGCTCAGTCCACATGCAAATGGCCTATATTTGCATATAACCTACACACATCCTCCCATATATTTTAAAACACCTCTGGATTATTTATAATCCCTAAGACAATGTAATTGCTATGTAAATAGTTGTTATGCTCTATTGTTCAGGGAATAATGGCAAGGAAAAAAAGTCTGTACATGTTCAGTACAGATGTGTGACTTTTAAAAAAATATATTTTTAGTCAGTGGTTGGTTGAATATTTGGATATGGAACCCATGGATGTGGAGTGAGGCTTGTGTAGTACAAAGAACAGGCAAGAGTTTGAGCTTGAAGGGGACAGATGGTTCTGTGAGAAAGCAAGCTCATCCCCACAGCCCTGCTCACGGAGGACTACAGCCTGGCTGGGGCAGATTCTGAGGAGGCCGACTGGATTCAGGATGGATTCAGTCTAGTGCCCTGGGGCAAGAGGTGGCTGTGGTTTGGGCCTCGAAAGGTGTCCCTCTTGGTTTGAAAGCATCAGCTATGTCAATGACAGACTCAGAGTCCAGCCCAGAGCCAATGCTGTTTCCAGGGGTGTGGGGGCAGAGGCAGGCTGCCCAGGGTTAGTCCCTCAGGGGGAAGGGGCGGCACTGACCAAGTCTGCCCTTGCTGTGCCTCTGCAGAAGCCTCTTGAGGTCCAGTTGTACAAATCCTTCACCACTCCAACTTAGCAGGCATGGGGTGGCTGGTCATTCAGGGGAAAAGAACAGGAATTATTTGAATAAGTAAGATGCTCCCTTTTTTCTAGTATTTTTTTGAAAGCCTCATTCTTTTTTATAAATGACTAATAACAGAATTAATATTTGTACTAACTTGAGATTTAATTTCTAGTCAAGCCAAGTAGACAATCGTAACATTTTTTTTTTTTTTTTTTGGAACCAGGGATTGAACTCAGGGACACTTGGCCACTGAGCCACATCCCCAGCCCTATTTTGTATTTTCTTTAGAGACAGGGTCTCACTGAGTTGCTTAGGGCCTCGCTAAGTTGCTGAGGCTGGCTTTGAACTCGCGATCCTCCTGACTCAGCCTCCCAAGTTGCTTGGATTACAGGCGTGCGCCACCGCGCCTGGCTGACATTTAATTCTTATGTGTACTCTATAAAGCACATTAGGGATTCTGCACTAGGGAAGGTGTGTCATCCTTAAAGAAAAGCAGCACCTTGAGGGACGGAGGAGCTGCCTGTTCAGCCTGTCCCCCCTGGATCTCCCCCAGAAGCATTTCTCAATAGAGCCTGTGCCTTGTACACCATCTTAGTCTTTCAAGCAACCTCTGTCTCTGCCCTGGCACAACCTTGCTGTGAACATGACAGAAGGCTACATACAGAGTTTAGGAGGATGCAGCAAATGGAGGAGAGAGCACTCTGGACCAAGAATTTGTCATGCAAAGACCATACAGATTAGTTGGGCTGAGGCCCCTGCTAGCCTGTAAGGAAACTGTGTGAATTAGATAAAGGCATCTATCTTCAAGACTTTATTTCCCACTGTCCCAAATTTTCTTTTGAAGTTAACAAAACACTGCTTGCCTGGTCTATGAATGGTGCCCCCTGGAGTTGTGCAGTGCACACTGGTGAGGACTGGATGCTGGAGCCCTGGGAGGTATAGCACTGGGGTGAGCTCACCATTATACAGGATGGTGCAGAGATCTAAATGAAGGACAGAGGAGCTTCCGGAGGAGTTGGTGGATGTGGGGGTGGAGAGGCAAGGCCCTGCGGCAAGGAGGCAGAGGCATGGTAGGGACAGACAAGGGAGACTTCTATTAATAGGACATGGACTGATTTCCTACCCTGGAGAAATGAGTACTGCCCTCTCACCCAGAAACTGCCTGCATGTGGAACAGTCAGTTTCTAGCTGGTGACTGGGCATCCACCTCTGTGACTCATTTCATTGACATTGTTTCTCTGTCCATAGTGTTCAGATTAAGTCTGCAGAGTCACTATGCAGTCACCTCTCACTCTAAGGTGTCCCTGGGCTCTCCAAAGTGTATTTACTATCTGCCAAATAGCCTGCATTTGATGTGAGAACCAGGTTCCACCCAGGCATTCTCCAGGAGGAGTCTGACTTCCCCACCCTTCACTGCTGAAGAACCTCCCTGGAGAGGTGGGTACCAAAAGTGGTTTGGGTTTGTGGTGAGGGAAGACAGCAAGCTGTACCTGGGAGGGTGTGGGAACCGATCTGTGGGTGCCAGTGACCCAGGGCTTGGGAGCAACCTGTTGCCCTAGAGAATGCTGTTTGGGGTGCCTTGCCAGCACTAGGGAAACGGAAAATAATGAAACCTAAAATCCATCCCAGCGTGGAAATACTGCAGCATTGACTCCTCTGGGTTCCTAGATTATTAAAAAACCAAAAAAAGTGGGGAGATGGGGGAGAAGCAGACCCCCTGGGTTATTTTACATATATACACAAAGTTATAACATACAATCACTTTCAAATGACGTTAACTATTTTTCTTTTAATTAAAAAGTGGTATGAATACCAAGTATAATAAATATAAATATCAATTCATTTCATATTTGCATTCAGGGTAAATATGAACATGTGATGTATTCTCTGAAGCAAGTTTATTTATGTACTTGAAAAGCATAAGAAGCCAGGATGGTAGTACACGCCTGTAATCCTAGCCTCTTGGGAGGCTGAGGCAGGAGGATTATAAACTGTAAGCCAACCTGAGCAACTGAGCAAGACCCTGTCTCAAAATAAAATACAAAGGTCTGGGATGTAGCTCAGAGGCAGAAAGCACCTGGGTTCAATCCCCAGTACCACACACACACACACACACACACACACACACACACACAACCATACTACTGTATCGAATTTTGTTTCCTGATGTTTTTGCACTGAAGTTATAGAGTTATATTTTTGGGGAAATACACAGAGAAGCATAAAGAGGCATCAGTCTGCCACACATTGTCAAACACTTCAGAAAAAAATAAACTAAAGCAAATGTGGAAAAGTGTTAACATTTGGGAAGTCTGAAGGTTATGCAGAAATTTTCTGTAACTTTCCTATAAGTCTTAAGTTATTTCAAAATAAAAAGTTAATCTCTAAATTCACAATTTACATGGCAGAAAATAAACAGTACACTTAATGTCATACTAAATCACTTTTGGCACCTGAAGTAAAAAACAGCTGCAAATAACCCCTTTCTGGAGTGATCTCTGGTTTTCAGTCGAGACCTCTAGGGTGGGGAGGAGGCCAAGATGCTCGCCAATTCAAAAATCCCATACCCTCTACATTGGCACAAAGGTCTAGACCACCTGCCCTGCGGTATTTACTGGCAAAAAGTTAAAATATCCTATTTGTCACAGATAAAATACTTGGAAAGGCATGTATTTTCATCTAAAAATCCTACAAAAAGTGATTTAAGTGGTGATAAAACCTCTACAAAATAATCAGCATCTACAGGCTCAAAACAAAAACCAGGGAGCCTGAGACTCATTTTTCTTAATGCGGCACGCCACCTTGTGACAAAAAGCTGAAAGGGCATCGGAGGAGGAAGGAAACCTCCCTCAGAGCCAAAGCCACTGGGAGGGTAAGAGGGGCCTAGGTTTATCTTTCACCATTCCGGGAACTGTGCAGGGCACTTCCTCAGGTTCATTCTCAAACACAGTAGGGAAACAGTCTCCAGGGTCACATAGCTGATAAGTGGCAGAGGTAGAAAGAGGGAGAAGTAATCCGACCTACCTGTTCTGAGTGGCATGCTTTGTTTCACTTTGGCCGTGTGGAACTTTACTACTTTACCTTGCTTTCTTATATTTTACTATATGGAACTTTATTATATAGAATATTATATGAAAATTGCAGTGTTACATGTGACTGTGCAAAACCCCAATGATGTAACCCTAAGAAGGAAGCACCTGTAACACTTTTTGTTTCTCATGTGGATGTTCACACTGGTAAATTAGATGACATTGCCAGACATGATGATACAGTAGATAAAATCTCTAAAATTGCAACTTTAAGATTGATCAATCCAGGGCTGGGGATATAGCTCAGTTTGTAGAGTGCCTGCCTTGCATGCACAAGGCCCTGGGTTCAATCCCCAGCATCGCAAAAAAAAAAAAAAAAAAAAAAAAGATTGGTCAATCCAAACCCTTGGACCGTATCAGCTGGATCAGATACAAAACTTACTCTGCCCAGGAAACCTAATTGGAAGGTATTGCCCCAAATACTGCCTCTGTTCATATAGAGAATTTAGGAATACACACAAGGCCCTAGGACATATAGGTACCCAGGGGGGGTTACATGACTGGTGCTTAAGACGCAATCTTCCAGTATCATGGCAAATGTGAAATCCAATTATTAAATCTTGTACCGATTGTCCAAATTTACTCCAATGTTTTTGCCGGAACCTTCCGTTTGATCTTTCATCACCATGGTGCTTCAACTATCAAGTCCAGGTTGACTTTATTGGACCATTGTCAAATTTCCAATAACCAATATGCTTGTACCATGGTTGATGTCCATTCTGGTTTGGGATTAGCTCGTGCAGCCAACAAACCAAATCAAGTAGCCACGATTATGACATTATGGTCTTGGTGTTCCACCTATATAGCACGCCAATCATTATTTCATCAGACTAAGGATCACATTTTACAGGATCCTCAGTACAAAAGGTAACTGCACCGTTAGATATTCAATGGGACTTTCATCTAGCATACAACCCTATAGCAGCTGGATACATCGAGCATTTCAAAGGACTGCTAAAAATTAAACTGGCAAATTTAAAAGACCTTCCCATCCAAAGGGCATTGAATAGAGCTGTTTTTGAACTAAACTCTCCATATAGGCTTCAAAGATCTTCCTCATTCAGTACTGTGTTCCCACCATCCTTCTTCCTGATGCCAGAGTTCCAAGATGAATCCATACTGTTATTGACTGATAAATGTATCATATGTTCTAGGAATGACAGGTCACTCGGGATGGACAACATTGTAGGAACAGGACCAGGCACCTCAGTCTGGACAACCTCTCAGAAGGTGACCTCAGCATCACCAGACTGAAGGACCTGACTCCTTAATCCACATTAAGACTATTGTTGTCTGCCATCACACTTGCATATCTGATTTTATTCTTCATCGCAATCAAATCACTCACATGGGCCAGGAGACCAAAACACCTTAAGGACATTGAAGCTCAAAGTGTGTGTTGCATTCGTATTCTTGTCACTCTTCTGTCTGGTGTCTTTATCAGCTACATCACTGGTATTCTAAGTGGGCCTTTTGCCCTATGTAACCAACCCACTGACAACCAGACTGCCACTTGGAGACAACACTTCATCACAAATTATCTCATCTGGTGGAAACTCTGTACACAGGATCATCCTAATGAACACCGGAGTTTGGAAACACCTGTGGAGTACATATCTGGATCCCCTAGTGATTGTGAGCTGATTACAACCAGAGGAATTAAAATTTATTTTCCATATGATCCTGAGAATTTTTGAGGCTTTTGATGGAGTGCCTCCTGCCCCTGACACCCAGAAGTACGTTTAGCTTCATACTATGGGGCACAGTATGTTATGGATTTGGATCAGTATTGGGCTGATGGGCCCACGAATTGTATTTGCGTCCACAAACAAGGACAGTGACAGAGTTGAAGACCCTACCACCACTCTTGAATATGGACCTGAAAGAAAAGACACCACATTCTGATGCATCGGACACATTCAATCACCTGTCAAATACCTGCATCACCTAAACTTATCTCATGTACCCAGATACTGGGACCACCTGCCTTGGGGACATATTACTTCTATCATCAAAAACTTGTTCTGGGCAGAATATGCAGTCCGCACCATGCAGCGAGGACTGTTTATTACTCATATTGCGAGGAGTATCATAAAGTGATGAAACTATTGTCACCGCTTTTCCGTAAGGAAGCTACAGCAGTCAATAATTCTACCATCCTTGAGGAAACCCTCTTCATTGCCATACTATGGAAATCATCAGAAATATACGAGCAGCATCTGCGATTTACCCAATTTACTTTCAGAAATTAGCACCAGCTCTCCAAGTACTGGCAATGTCATATCAAGGACCTAATGTCACTATCACATGAGAACAGGAATCTGAGGACTTGGACCAGATGTTCCCCTGCAAACATGCAGCATCCTTTAAGTTTCTCCCAGCATACTTCAGCCTGTACTCACGACAAATATTGAGACATGATTATGGTGCTTCCAATTATGTCAATCTTTTATGACTGTAGTACCTTTGACTACAGTACTGAGGAGGAGTCACCAGGATGACACAGCTACAAATGACACAGCCACGACCATCACCACACTGAGACCACCTATGCGTGGGTCGGGAGAAAGACCAGGATAATCAATACCGACTTTCTACCGCGCTTCTGCCCATACCTGAGCCGTTTGGTGGGGAATGTAAGGACACACACCTTTCTAAACTATATCCAGAATTAGACAGCTCAACTGTATCATACTGTGTGTAGCTGATTTTCCCAGTTGACCAGTTTATGGTAAATCTGAGCTGCACGTCAACAGATCAGGCTACAGAGTTCAGAACATCTCCTTCCTGCCACTGGACACATGGGCCTACATTGCAGTTTTAGGAACCCAAGCTTACCAATTCCCTCTCATCATCATGGAACCTCTACCTCAGTTGTTCCCACCCTTGCAACACAAACCACAGGAGCCTTTCAGATGCGATGCTGAGAATCTAGACTACTTCCTCAGACAAGCATAATGTCTCAGGTCATTGATCAGATCTGACTTAACCATTCGGAATAAACCCTCCATCAATGCTGCCCATGTTGGCATCATTTGCTTCGACTTCCAGCCTAAGGCACTCTTCTCCAAATCTGAAAGTGGAATACCATTCTATAACACATTTGAGTACTCAGGTGCAAAGGACACCATTTTCAATGTCCATGGCATTTTTTGGCCCAGCAATTTTACCAGAAACAGCACCTTTTACTACCATAGCCATGCCTCAGGTATATCCAATCCTTCAGAGTTCAAGTCGAAGCTACGAAATAAAAAAACCACATAAAACAAGTGCCAACAGAGGAAGATATGCATTGTACAACATTAATACTTAGAATTACTCCAGAAGAATACATCGTGGAATGCTTCACACACCTTCGAATGCAATGAAACATGTCAGGGCACAATATTGACTGATTATCCCTTATATTTTCTTGGATTTAAGGACACAGGAATCAAAATATCTATCTCTTCTTCATTTTCCCAAAGTCGTACAAGGACCTCGATTTCAGCATGATTTATCAAATTTCAACCACTGGTTGGTCATCACAGATTTAACTAACAACACACTCCTGCTTCCCAGAACATTTCTTTCCAGGAAAGACGTTCATGGAGCCATCCTATGTTCAGAGTTTGCCATGTGTTGGACTCATACACGGGTGCCACCATACACAATTATCCTATACCCTATGATGGATATGTGAAGACTAACATCACTCACTACGAGTTCACTAAAGGTGACCCTGAAACAAAACTAAACCGAATTGTTCCAATGATATTCTACACACCGCCTACCCTGCGTGAAGACACACTACACGCTGAGAGATGTATGCATCAGAGTACAATACAATACTCAGAAGCCAATAATAGAACTTTAACCTGGTGATATGCTGCGGGAATGAAGCCACGCCAACACTTACATGCTACGGCTTACCACCACAGACAGCTACCATATTATTTTTACATGCTCCATCCCTACTGCGTGTCAAGTTATGGGGAATTGTTAAGTTTATTGCACATCAACCTATCTTTAACACCTCTAAATTGGCAGACTCTTTCTACAACTGGAACAAAATATTCCAGATACCATTGACATTTAAGGATTGTTATATCAAGGACAATGAAACCAATCCTTGTGTGATCGATTGTGGCAGATATAATGAGACCCACAAATTCTACACAGCACATTTTAAACATGCTGTATTATTTCCTCCATCTTATCCGCCGATTACAACAGACACACCATTTGTTCCACCAACGGGTGTACCAATGAGACTTCTCATCAAACCATATATCCAACCAATGAAAATTACACTCAATCTTCTTGCATCTCAGAGAAATTCCAGAATCGCAGCCCAAACTTTTCCCATTATTTACCATTGCTACAATTTAATTCTAAAGGCTGTGCTAATGGCAGAAAACCATTACAACTTACGGCTGATGGAGCATTCATAGCAGGAAGCACGATCGGTGCACTGACTGCAGAAGCCATGACAGAAGAACTCCACGTACAAATTAATTCATTGAAAGCTACCTCTGAAAAACAAGTTACAGCCATACATGCTATATCATCTTCCCTGTGTACTGCCACAACTTGAATGGACAAATAGCATACTGAGCAAGTATTATTACACAATTAAAAGGCATGTACAGCCGGGCAAGGTGGCGCACACTTGTAATCCCAGCACTTGGGAGGCTGAGTCAGGAGGATCTCGAGTTCAAAGCCAGCCTCAGCAAGGTCAAGGCACTAAGCAACTCAGTGAGACCCTATGTCTAAATAAAATACCAAATAGGGCTGGGGATGTGGCTCAGTGGCTGAGTGCCCCTGAGTTCAATCCCTGGTTGCCCCCCAAAAATAAAAAATAAAAAATAAATTTTAAAAAAGGCATGTACACAGATCAACAATTAATCAATGACCATGTTTTCCGACTTTTATCATCCTTGTGAAAGGATGGTGAATGCTTGCACCTTGAAAGACTATTTGACCATACTATCCAGGATACACAAACCTTGTTTATAACCGGACTGGGACGTGAAACTGCTGACTTTATTTCCGTTCTCAATCTAGCCAAAGACTCATACTGTGACTATGGCTTGTGTGAAATCAACATCCTCAAAATACCCTTGCAATCAGCTATAACCATCTATCATACTCAACCTGTGCCACTTTGTTTAGGAAACACGTGGGTAACACCACTCGACCAATCCTTTGGGGCTAACCAAGGAGAACTTGCTTGGTACATAGACTCACAACAAGTAGATCAGATCAGTCATAATACCTTTTTATTTTATTTTATTTATTTATTTTTTTTTTTTTGCGGTGCTGGGGAAGTCATAATACTTTTATCCCAGTTGCAGATCCAGTCATGGACCTACACTCTGTAGACCTAACAGAAATTTCTTTTCCAGACAGACTAGTCAACTTGGGCAACTATGCATTCCTAACATGCTCCATGAACAACTAATACTCTTGTGAGACATCACAACGCCACCTTCAATGACTTCCTTGACCTACCAGCTGGATGCCACCTAACCACTAATGCTATGAAAGTGGATGTCTACTTCCACTCAGAGTTTTACTCTGAAATCTCTACAATCCCTTCCAAGTCAATCACACTTTGGAGATGCTATATTTTTTGAACCACAGGACTTTGCCAAACAACGCCTACTGAACAACATACAACACTCAATACAACACTTAGCCTCTACCCTACAACACAATGAGAAGGCAATTGAAGCAGCTGACAAGGACATTAAGGCACATTTTAAATGCATAGACACATCCATACACAACCTGGACAAAATAGTAACAAAGCTGCCTTTGTCATGAAACATAACTTAGCAGAAATGGGTCAAGATTGTTCTCCATATAGGACTGTGCTTAACCTTTTTAAATTTAACTCTTTCTGCCTACGCAGATGGAACCCGTGGCACTGGCTCATTGAACTACGTAACCTCTTTATTGGTCTAATCCTAATTATTATTGCCATCCATTTTCCTCTGTGCTTGCAGGGAAACAGCATCCCATGTGTCCAATGCAGTGATTTACTGGCTGCTGTCATTGGTGTCCCGACTCCCACCAAACAACATTTTTCCAATTTTCCACAAGGGACAATGATCATACTAGACTGTTACCCTGCTTTAAACCTCAAAAATGCCCACTTTGTACCTCTATACCTATGTTGAATTATAGAGTACATCTTGATAAAATACCATTGTGATTACCTTTGCCATGTTTTGCATCACAATCTATTTGTACATTATTTCTGCAATCACAAGGAGGATGCTGATTACATTTTACTGCTATTATTTCTGCTTCATGTTATTCACCAATATGCAATATTTTGCTTATACACTTTGTACCCCCCATACACCTATTATGTGATGACCCGGTATCTGAATTATTCCAGCTCCTACACCATAGATGGAATGCATCACCTGTTATAAGGAACCATTTTGGTGTCTGCGATTTTCCATCATTGTACACCCTTTTCTTACGCTCTTTGATTATCCCATACTTGACTTGCTGTTGGACAGCTCTAATTAGACGTTGGCGGTGCAGGGGCTCTGCCTCCCTTCACGACATGTCACTCTTATCCATTATGTGCTGTTCATCACGTAGACCCATTTGCCCTGTAGCTAGAGTGGCTCAGTGGGTGGAATGTTATGAGTGGTATGCTTTGTTTTGCTTTGGCTATGTGAAACTTTACCTTGCTTTGTTATATTTTACTATATGGAACTTCATTTGTTGATTGATTCAGAATCAGTATTTGATGGGATTTCCGAGTTCCCCGAGGACATGTGCAGAGACTGTCATCTGATGAGCTGAGGTGAGCAAGGCAGAGTTCTCCCTGCCTCCTCCCTTCTGCTGTCACACTGTGAACAAGCGTCCCATTTGGCCTGCTCAGCACCAGTGTTTTCCACACTTGGTTCTTCCTGTTTCCAGGTTTAAAATGGCCCTCAAGGGTAGTGCTGAAGTGCTGTCCAGTGTTTCAAGCACAAGGAGGCTGCGATGTGACTCAGGGAGAAGACCTGTTAGGGGTTTCATTAAGCACTTGTTACGGCGCCACAAATCCAGTGGAGGTGAGTGGAGAGCATATATCAAAAAGGTGTCTTTAGGCAGAAACACACCTAACACAGGGTTGTGTATTCATCAGCCCCACACAACCTTGAGACCATCAGCTCTCAGGAAACTAACCCTGTCTATGCCCTAGGGACAATGAATGGTTCAGTACTCTCAAATTTGGAGTCTACTATGACTGTATAGAACCCAGCTACTAAAAATATCAGGAATTGACTATATTTGGAAAGTTTTCAAATTTAAGGTCTGGGGAAAAGGGAAAGAAGAGGAGGACAAAATATTTTGGGCTTGGTAATAATGAAATTCAGGGGATGGGTTGAGGTGACATGTTAATCAGCTTAATCACTCCACATTATATTCAAGCATCCTAATACCACTCTGTACCTCATACATTCATAAACTGATTATTTATCAATACATAATAAAATATTTTTTAAAGAAATTAAGGGCATGAGAGAATAAGTGAAGATTCTAGATATTAAATAACCAGACTTGGCACACAAACTAATTCACTTATAACAAAATGGAAATATTGTTTCTAAGAAAATAGGGATGGGCTATGAAAACAAAAATTGTGTCACAATTCCTCAAGGCTTAAAAAAAAAAATGAAGCCGGGCACGGTGGCGCATGCCTGTAATCCCAGCACTTGGGAGGCTGAGGCAGGAGGATCACAAGTTCAAAGCCAGCTTCAGCAACTTAGCGAGGCCCTAAGCAACTCAGTGAGACCCCGTCTCTAAATAAAATACAAAATAGGGCTGGGGATGTGGCTCAGTGGTGGAGTGCCCCTGGGTTCAATACTCAGTATATACCCAGAAAATGAATCCAGGATTAAATAAGCATGTTCTTATTTTCTTCAGTAATTCTTCAGAAAAGCATTGAAACTATCAATCACAGCAGGCTATCCTTTTATTATAAAGCTATCCTTATCCAGACAAATAAGGTAAAATAATCAATAGAGTGACTCAGTTGCTGGGCTGGGCTGTAGGTAGAGCACATGCTTGGCATGCACAAGGCCCTAGGTTTATTCCCCAGCATCAAAAAATAATAATTTCTATTTCAAGTAGCTTCTTCAATTTCTAATTTTTCCTATCTTAACAAATGATACAGTGAAATGGATATGAATAGCACAAGCTTAACTGGAGTATCTTCTAACAAAATATAAGACAGGCACAATAGTGCACACCTGTAATCCCAGCAACTCAGGAGGCTGAGGCAGGAGGATCACAAGTTCAAAGCCAGCCAGAACAACTTAGCAAGATCCTGTTTCAAAATAAAAAAAAATTGTAAAGGCTGTGGGGGCACTGGGAATGTGGCTCAGTGGTAGAGCACTTCCTTAACATGGCAAGGCCCTGGTTCAATCAGTATAGCAAAAAAAGAAAAAAAAGAAAAAAAAAAGTTTATTGAATAAAATTAGCCTTAGATATTTCTCCTCCAGGGCTTAAATGAGTTGTCACTTGACCTTAAAATATGTAAAAGTAGCCCCAAACTTCCACAAACTTGAATCAAAAGCAAAATGAGTGATGAGCAGAGAGTAGCATGGAAGAATTGGGATAAACTAATACAACTGGCAGAAATGCATATGAAGAAATTCAGTCTATAAAGGAGCAATGAAAACAAATACTCCAGTTCACATGACCAGACACCTTCTATCAGGGAAAAACACACAGAACATGGTTCAAAGCATCTACGCTGAACACTCTGGGGTTCTTGCCAACGTGGCCAAGGTACGTGGTTTGATACTGACCTTTCAGGCTTCAAAATTCATTATGGTAATGCATGTCATGTTTAGAGAAAAAAATTATATAATGGCATAATCCAGCCTGTTTTTTGTTTCTTGTCTTTCCCCCATCAATGAAAACAAAAGGACTACAACAAGGATCTTAGAGACAGCTTATACAATAGAATATTCTGGTAATGCTGGTCCACACATGAAAAAGACATTCAGAATCAACAGCCACTGAACCTGTGTAACAGTGAAACTTTTATTAAGGGAATCACATGTGTTTTTAAATGATTACCAAGGATTCTACAAACTTACACTCGCTGTGAGGTGGATACTAACATTATCTCTCTCTTTCTTTAATGAGAAAATAAACACAGGAAATTAAATGACTTGCTCACAATTAAAAACAAATTCATGTCAGAGTCAAGAACAGAAAGACCGCCACCACCATTTTCAGTTGGTCTTCAGGGATGCCCTTCATAAACCTTCACACCAGCACTTGACAGCCTGGGCATTGTTTCTCCTTATTTTTTTTATAAGGATGAACTGCTTCGCTGATCAGTAGACTTGAACAACCCAAAAGCGAACAGCAAACCAATTTTTATGGTCCATTTTCTCCAACACACAATATCAGAGTGGGAGCAGTCATGTGCATTGTAACAGGTGATAAGGCTGGGAACAAGTCATCAATCTTATGATTCTCTGGAAGCAAGACAAAGCTTACTGCCATTTTAGGAAACAAGAAAGGAAGATGGCGTCTAGACAAAAGGCACAGCATTCCGCAACTGCTTCATTCGCTGCCCACAGCAAGTCCTCTCAGAGAGGAGAGAGGAGTTATGCAAAATAAGGCTTGCATTAGAAGTTGCATATGCTACCATTGTACCATTCTGTTTTACAGCAAAAGGCTCTATAAAACCCCTCTGGGGAAAAGTGCAACATAAAATCTTTATAACAAAGGAAAGCAACAGTGGCAAAAAAGGCCCATAGGAATACACAGTGCAAATACAGTATTTCAAACTCGGTAAAAGAAGTATTGGATCAGAGTGTGAACTTTTAGTTGAAGATAAATTTCGCAGCAACTCTTCACCCAAAGCTTGAGAGCCAGAACAAAAGGAGACTTGCAGTCTGTCACTAAATGGATGAAATGCCTAAGTTTTCACTAGGTCATAATAATCCCCTTTGGGAAGAAGTGCTTTATATTTAAACTAGTTATAGTATTTAAAAAATATATATATATGGTTCATGCTTCTAAACTGCAGCTGTCTCAAGCTTGCTTGCTATGAAACCATGTCATGTCAGATAATGACGGACTGTCAAAAGACAATCCAGTAGATCATTTAAGCTGCTTTTATGGGAAGAGCACTGCTGAGCTGCCTAACAACCTTTACGTTAATCATACAAACTGAGTTCATATGATTATATACTATCCTTTCCCAGATAAAGTCATATGAGAGGGATTCTTTTTAAAAGAAAAGTCCTTCAAACTAGTCCTTTGGGCATTTAAAAAATCTTCATATAAAAGTCCACTTCTTTAATATATAGGAACAAACATTTTCCCTTAAAAAATCCCATTTGTAAGCCAAAATAAATTACAACTTCCAGAAATACCTTTTAAATGGCTCAGTGCCTACTCCAACATACACGGAGCTGTACTTTTTGCACACCTTCAGAAATTGGAGACACTGAGACAGAGAATTTACCTCTAAACATGATGACACAACCCTGGCTCAGGGAACAGATCAAGCTTTAAGTCTTGGGAATAAAAAACTGATACTCATCATCCAATCTATACAGTCTTATATTATGTACATATTAACAGTCTAGTCAATGAAAAAAAAGGACAGGAATTTCAGAAAACTATTTCAAAACTCAGGCATAAAAATGTAAAGAAACTAAACATTTAATGTACAATCTATTCCATTTGGCAATGTGTAAATTATACCAAGAGATAAAAACCTATCTACAAATAGAATATAACAAAAGTAAAATGTGGTTTAAGAAGTGATCTCAGGTCCAGAGCTCTTCAGTTCTTCCAAATTTGTAGATCAGAGTGCTAGAAACATATGAATACAAATCATGAGAAAGAAACAAATGGATAAGCGATGCAGAATTTGTTTTCTAAATATGCTTTGACAGGTACTTCATTGATCCCTTTGTATCCATTTTAAAAACTAAATGAAAGCTCATGGTAGTGGTATCTGAATTCACTTATTTTGTAAAGCAGTTTAACAATGATGGCTGAGTTTAAGTATTCCTTCTTAAAGCCTAGAAAGTTATTAGATAGGAAACTTGTAGAGGAAAGAGACATTTTGAGCATGGGAGGCACTGGGGCCATTTCACATCTCAGGGGCCTACTATATCTGAGCTACAGTCAAAGCTTCTTTATTCCTTTAACAAATAATTTTTGTGTGAGCTAGGCTGACTACCTGTCAGGCCCTGGCTAAGTGCTGGGATGTGACTGAGTCAAAATGCATAAATTTGTTCCCTAATGCAGCTAAAAGTCTAGTGAGGGTGACAATCAAATAAATATAAAAGTCCAACTGCAAAAAAAATGCCACAAAAGAGCAGCACATAATACACATAAGAGTGAAACACAAGGATCTGACTTGCTCGGAGAAGTCAAGGAGTCTTGACTAAACCAAGATCCAAAAAAAAGAGGGAATAGTCTCTGCAAAGTTGGGGGAAGGAACAGAGTGATGGGCCCATGAATTGAACTGTGGGCATGCTGCATGTGCTGAATTTGAAATGTCAACAACCCAAGAAGGGATGTGAAGCAGGAAATCTGGATCCAGGGTTTATAGACTAGAAACACATCTGTAACTCATTGGTATCTACGCAGTCACTCCAATCCTAAGCATAAAGGAGCCCACCAGAGAGGAGAAAAGTGAGAAGACTAGGGAGAGCCTAGAACAGAGCCTTAAGAAACTTTAAAAGGTATGGTCAGGGAATGTGTGTCAGCTTGCAAAGGAATCAGAGCAGGAGTGGCCAGAGAAGTAGGAGAGGCTCCCACCCAGTATGCTGGGCCTGGTGCTGACAGGAGGCCTAGCACACTGACACACACAGGCTGGCCTGACATCCTGTCAGTGCCTGGGCCCAGCACACAATCGATGCAGCTGTCACTGTCCACCTGAGCACAACCTTAATGCACACAAGGTTTTTTGCTCATCCAGCTGTCATTTATGTGGATTTATCTACCACCACAAAGGAGCGTATCTGAACTTAAATCTAATCCCTAAAAAATACTGGCTAAAATGTCCTCATGAAAATTTACTGGATCCCCAGAAGGCTGCCAGTCACGTGCCAAGAAACAGAATCACAAAATAGCAGGAACTCAAACATCTTTCAAAATCAGGAGTGTGCAGGCCACAGTGCCATAAGAGGAAACCCAGATAAAGCATGACAGTCTCCCTGAGTTCCGAGTACAGGGAATCCAAAGTGGTGACTTTCAAGGCAACGTATAGAAAGTTATGCGGAGGGAGCCCAGGAGATCCACAGGGCACCCACTGCATCTTCAGCTCAGTACTGATCAGCAGCTACACTGAGGAAACTACACAAGCAGGAAAAGAACAGACCCACAGTCCCCACAGGGCTGGGACGAGTCCCCACTTCCACACACACAGTGGAGACACTTCAGGACACATGGAGCATCAGAGTATAGGAAAGAACACTCAGAAGGTAGTACTGCCTTAGGAAGGGGACAAATCAGTCCTAGACTAAAGCTGCTCTGGGCTTGCCTAAGAAAGCTTAAAAAAAATGACGTGATAGGCTCAAGAGACGGAACTTCATCCCAGAACAAAGCTGAAAAACATTTACGAAATACCAAAAATCCAACCCCAACAAATTGCATGTAAAGCAGCAAGTAGGTGAAAATAGATGCAGTTCCACACACAGAAGCAGAAATAATCAACAGAAGCAAACCTAGAGATGACAGAGATAATGGAATAATTTGAGACATAGTCAGTATGACCAAGAAGACAGAAGAAAGTGTGAGCATGTTAAGGAGAGACAGGAAAATACAAAAAGACCAAATCAAGCTTCTAGAGACAAAGAATATAAGATCTGAGATAAACATTTCACAGAATGGGATTAATAGTAAATTATAAGTCTAATAAGTCTATTAGAAGTGAACCTAAAGATAGAACAGTAGAAACTATCCAAACGGAGTCAATGAGAGAGAAAAAACAACTGAACACTAGTGAGCTATGGGGAAACGTCACAGGAGCCGGGCACAGTGGCATGTGCAGTGGTTCCAGCTACTTGGGAGGCTGAGGTAGGAGGAGTTCAAGGCCAGACTGGCCTACATGGGTAGAGAACCTATCTCTTTAAAAAAAGAGAGAGAGAGAAGGAGGAGGAGGAAGAAGAAGGGGGGAGAAGAAACAGCAGAAGCAGAAGCATCAGAAGCAGAAGGAGCCGAAGTACAGATAGCAGAAGCAGAAGAAGCAGAAGTAGAAGCAACAGCAGAGCAGAAGCAGTAGCAGCAGAAGCAGAAGGAGGAGGAGGAGAAGCAGCAGCAGACGCAGCAGAAATGGGGGGTGGGAGGAGGAGGACAGAAAAATATTTGAAGATATAATGGCTGAAAAGAGTCCAAATTTGTTGAAAAACAAACCTACAAATCCAAGAAACCAAATAGACTCTAAGCAAAAGAAATATGAAGAAAACTGCACCACAATATCATAATTATATTCTTAAAACTAGTGACAAAATTCTTCAAGGCTTAGATCTTACTTAATGGATACCTAAAATACCTATGCTGACAGCAAGGCATTTATTCTGAAATGCACAGAATACAGGTTTTGCTCTGGAGGTGGAGACTTTTTAGATTTCCCCTCGAAAAACACTTTTATTTTTGGAACTGGGGATTGAACCCAGAGTGCTTAAGCCTCATTCCTAGTCCTTTTTATTTTTTATTTTTTTATTTTTTTTGGAACCAGGGGTTGAACTCAGGGACACTCGGCCACTGAGTCACATCCCCAGCCCTATTTTGTATTTTATTTAGAGACAGGGTCTCACTGAGTTGCTTAGGGCCTCACTAAGTTGCTGAGGCTGGCTTTGAACTCGTGATCCTCCTGACTCAGCCTCCCAAGTTGCTTGGATTATAGGCGTGCGCCACCACACCAGGCTTCCTTTTTATTTTTGAGACAGGGTTCATGAAGCTGCCCAGGCTGGCCTGGAATTTGTAATCCTCCTGTCTCCACCTCCTGAGCTGCTGGGATTACAGGCATGCATCAACACACCTGCAAGAAATACTTGGAATATTATTTTTACACCCACTTTAATTTATCTGAAGAACTCAATCAGAAAGCTCAAGTTCCACCAGGTTTTAGATATAACATGCACATTATGTATTAATTCTAATTTCTCCTTTTTCTTGTTTTTAATGAAAGTAAACAATATGTTTTTGTTGTTTTAATAAAACAATTGTCTAGGTTCAAATCCCTGCTTGCATATACTAGCTAGGTATCCTTAAGTAAGCTCTGAGCTTCATTCCTTTATCTATAAAATGGGAATAATACCTGATATACATATATTGAAGTATTAAATGAGAATTTAAAAAGTAACATACATATAGAGTATCCAGCTGAAGTCTTGGCACATGGCAGGACTCCTAATTAAAAGGCCTATGTGTGCTCTTATGAAATGATGGCATTTTTATTGTTGAAAGAAGTCCTATCCTTCTAACTGACCCAAAGGACTCATGTATGTTCCATGTACATGCTGCTCTCAGAGAAGAAATGACATTCTGTGTTACAGAAGTAGTTAGGAGGGCTGGGGTTGTGGCTCTGTGGTAGAGCGCTTGCCTAGCATGTGTGAGACACTGGGTTTGATCCTCAGCACCACATAAAAATAAATAAATAAAATAAAGGTATCATATCCGTCTACAACTAAAATAATTTTTTTAAAAATAAAAAAGTAATTAATAAATTAAGCAACTTACCTAAAAAATATAAGAGCATTTTGAAAAAACACAGCTAGTCCTGGATAAACATCAGTATCTGCACATGCAAAGTAAAATGCATTAGAGGATTACAAAGACAAATGGCAGTAAGAAAGTCAGTGACATTCATAACATGCTCTGCATAGAACATACTACTACGATTCATCAACTCTAAGACATCTATAATGAAACTGAAATAAGAAAACACCCATTTCATTCTCCCAAAGACGGCTCTTAGCAGATTTTCTTTTTGTCTAAAGGAATTGCTATGGTTCTAACTATATCAATAATGTTTAGAGCTGGTGCCTATAGTCACAGCTACTTGAGAGGTTGAGACCAGAGGATGGCTTGAGCCTAGAAGAAGAATAAGACCAACCTGGGCAACATAGAAGACTCTGTCTCAAAAACAAAACAAACACACAAAACAGTGCTAAGGAAGCAGGTTTTTTGTTATTTGTTTTTGGGGGTTTTTTTGGTGGAATTAGGCAGTACTAGAGTTAAGACTAGGAGCATTTTACCCCTGAGCTACATCCTGAGTCCTTTGTATTTTTTATTTTGACACAGGGTCTTGCCAAGCTGCTACGGCTGGCCTCCAATTTGCCATCTCTCCAGCCTCCTAAATGGCTAGGGTGTAAGTATGTGCCACCATACCTGGCCAGCTTGTCCTTCTGTTTCCTATGACCAATACAGAAATATAAAATAGGGATAGGAATGTAGCTCAGTAGTAGGGCACTTGCCTAGAAATATAAAATGTTAGAAAGATAAAAATTAGAATTGATTATTTTATAGTTATTTTCTTTCATGAATTCAGGAGTTATATTATAAATATGACCTATATCATATTTTTTCACTGACTATCCTGGAGGAAATGGTTACCATTTTCATAGGAAGAGAAAAAATTTAGAAATTACTTAAATGTTTCTGGATAATTAACTTTTGTTAAATTATACAGGTTGATTTAAAAAATACCGGACAGGATGAAAAACTGGTTTAACTTCACGTTTTGAGCATGATAGCAAAAAAAAAAAAGCAATTTGTTGAGAGTTCGAAGTTTGAGCCTAATTCCGGGGATTGTATCCTAATTCTATCATGGACTAATACACATATGACCTGAGGCAAATTACTTAATCTCAATATATTCTGGTTTCCTCATCAGTAAAATGGGCATTATGGGCCTCTACCCTACAGAGTCAAAATTAAATGAGTGACCATGTATACTGCTTAGGTACATAGTTCCTTAAATGGTACAGGTTGAATATACCTTATCCAAAATACTCAGGACCAGATGCATTTCACATTTCACATTTTTTTCAGATTTTGAAATATTTGCATAATGAAGTAAGTTGGAGTACTACCACAGTCTAAACAGAAATTCACTTATGTTTCATGTATACCTTACACAATAACTTGAAAATGATTGTACACAACATGTTCAGTACACCTGTGTTTTAACTATAACTCATCACAGGTGGCCATGTGAAATTTTCCACTTGTGACATCATGTCAGCAATTAAAAAGTTTCTGATTTTGGAGCATTTTGGATATCAGATTTTCTGATGTGTGATGCTCAATCTATATATAAATTATAGCTGCTATCATGAATATTCAGTTCAAGAAAATTTGTACAGTAAAAGATTGGAAACATGTTAGAAATGTCTTCTGAAATAAAAGTATATTCACTTTATAAATAGAAGATTATATATAATGAGCAATGCTGTTGAAATAAGACAAGACCCATAATTAAGAAATTTCTCAAAATGCACTAGTTCTTAAAGATTAAGATAGAGTCACCAGGCACAGTGGTGCACGCCTGCAATCCCAGCACTTGGGAGGCTGAGGCAGGAGGATCATGAGTTCAAAGCCAGCCTCAGCAACTTAGCAAGGCCCTAAGCAACTCAGTGAGACCCTGTCTCAAAATACAAAATAGGGCTGGGGATGTGGCTCAGTGGTGGAGTGCCCCTGGGTTCACTCTCCACTACCAAAAAAAAAAAAAAAGAGTCAATGAGTGTACAACCTTTATAAACAACAATTCCCTGCACACCTTACAGAAATGACAACTTACTCCCATCTTCACTAGAGAAACTGGAAAATTTCATGTGCTGTTTGAAGTAACTATTAAAATAAGCAGAAGGTCATCAAACCACAAAAAGGTACCAAAAAACCTACCTCAGTATATAAACAAATTGAAATCCAATTTAGGAGTATATTTCTTGTAATGGAAGATGTCTCTACTTTCCTTCTGTGTTCAACCTATAATGCTTGCTCCTCTTGCTGCTAGAAGAAGCTCTCTGAACCTGTATGGTTGTGGGTGCTGCCCAATTCATGAATCATTCTTTGCTCAAAAAACTAGTCAACTGTCTAAAGTTTTTCTTTTTTGGGGGAGGGGGGGAGACGAGGGAGGGTACTGGGGATTGAACTCAGGGGCACTCAACCACTGAGCCACATCCCAAGCCCTATTTTGTATTTTATTTTGAGACAGGGTCTCACTTTGTTGCTTTGCACCTTGCCGTTGCTGAGGATGGCTTTGAGGTCTCCATACTCCTGTCTCTGCCTCCTGAGCTGCTGGGATTACAGGCATATGTCACTGCATCCAGCTAAAGTTTTTCTTTTTTAACTTAACTATACAAACCTTTCAAGGAAATCAGTAATAGCAGTTCATCCTTCTTGAGTCAGAGACAAAATGAACTTCAAATATATTTTCCTACGTGAAATTGGCAGGTACACTTGTGGTTACCTAGGGCTGGGGAAGGTGGTTAATGGGGAATAACTGCACAATGGGCATGGGGCTTCTTATTGAAGTGATAAAAATGTTCTAAAATGGTAGAACAACTCTGTGAATATACTAAAAACACTGAATTGTACACTAAATGGATGAATTATAGGTTATGTAAATTACATTTCAATGAAGCTCTTTTTGAAAAGTACTTTCCTTCTGATGATCTTTATCCTAGAACCATGTGCTCTATCAATGTATGTTTTTTGGATGCTAGGGATTGAACCCAGGACCTCCACCCCTAGCCCTGTCTATAATTTTTTTTTTTGGGGGGGGGGGGGATACTGGGGATTAAATCCAGGGGCAATTAATCACTGAAACACATACCCAGTCCTTTTTATTTTTTATTTTGAGACAGGATCTCACTAAATTGCCATGGCTGGCCTTGAACTTGCAATCCTCCTGCCTCAGTCTTCCAAGTCACTGGGATTATAGGCATATACCACCACACTCAGCTCTGTTAATATTTTAATTAATATTTTAAATAACACATTTTAGCTATTTTTGAAGAGCAATGTTACTGAAATATTAGTCAACCACAGTCCTCTTCAACTTTCACTTAAAACTTACCAAGTTAAAGACAATGGCATTCCAAATATCTTAGACTGGTCAATTAATGAGACTTAAGAAATGCTATCAAAAGTATTTAAAGAGTATTCAGCTGTGGGTCAGTATAAAGAGATATGACCATTAAGGGAAGCACAAAGAGATTCCAGATGTAGAGGGGTCAGAGGACAAATAAAAGATGTTCTCTGAAACCAACTCCTATCTTTGGGAAGAGAGCCAGTGAAACAGGCTCTTCCAATGCTTCTAGAGATTCTGTTGAGGTCAGGCTCTGTTTTTGAGCTCCAACCTGGATAAAAAGCTATGGCACCCGGCACAGCCAGAAAATTCAGAATGGTGATATACAGGCACACTCCCTGCATAAACTGTTTTGGCAGGGAGGGTACACATGTCTTTGGTCCTGCTCTTAATAACTTGTCTTTATAGTAATAATTTTAAAAATACAGGTTGAAGATGGAAAGAGTGTCAGTAGAAAATATTGGGGTCCATAGCCCTTATCTAAAATCCTGAGGGCAAGATAGGCATTAGAATTCAGAATTTTTCAGATTTAAGAACAAAAACATAAAACACATACGCTACATAGCACTTCAAGCTGGGTCCAGACCAACATCTAAAAATTAAATGTATTTGAATTTTTTAATTTATTTTTGTGGTGGGGATTAAATCCAGGATGCTTTCCCACTGAGCTATATCCTCAGTTCTTATTTTTTATTTTGAGAAAGGATCTTGCTAAGTTGCTAAGGCTGGCCTCAAACTTGTGATCTTCCCACCTCTGTCTCCCAGGATGCTCTGTCCCACACCCAGCTTCAAATTAATTCTTGCAATAAAACATTTAAATACTTGGATTAAATGGGATAAAGACCATAATGTGCTGCCTATCAGTTTAGGTCAGGGTTTGCTGTCAAACTGTTTATGAAAAACTTAATTTTGAACATTTGGAGGATTTCAGAATTGTAAAGATGGGGACTAACTACAGATCTGTATTGGTTTCTCACTTGTATCAAGGCAACCACCAGTAAATGGCCTCTAGTGGAAAAGACTGGTTGTCCAAGGTAAGGAAGGGAAACAAAACTCTAGAGATGGCTGGGAGGTCAGGCTTCATCAACGGCTGGAATTTCCTAACTGAAATTTCCATTCCTGCTGCACCAATGAAGATTTTAGTAATTACTAGCAACTCTTCATGCAGAGGAATAGCTTCCAGCTAATGCAATAATTATACTAAATTTTACTCCAGGTGGAATTAACAGACTAAGTCAAACATGGAAGATATCTGAATTTGTCCTATGAAATAAAGAAAGAGTACATACTTACTTTGGGTAACATATGCACCAAAAAGAATCCACATGGAAGCAATAAGTGACCCAAACATCAACATGAAACCAATGAAGAGCCAAACTCGAGCACCTGTATAAATAAGAGGCTTTATGATTTTGTTCACTTTTGCAGCTCTATAATGTCTTAAGGAATACAGAACCCTAGAAACACTACTTATCTAATATATATTATGCACATATTTATATAAATCCACTATAGTAGTTAACTGAAGATTAAAAATACACACAAACCAAAAAAATAAAACAAAAAAACCCAAAAGGAATTAAGCCATATTTGAAAAGGAAAAAAGAAAGAAAAGTTACCTTTTCACTAACTAGAGAAAACTAGTATCTGAGAAAACTAGGCAAACTGCCTTGGTAATTATTCAATTACATCAGTCTATTAAACCCTAACTGGAAAAGTATCCCATTGTATATCTATCAAAGTAATTGCTTTATAAGAAGCAGCATGTGTGTACTGCAGATAGCCCATCACCAGGCAGGACTGAGACTGCAAATGAACAAGGACCAACATGCTTCCTTTTAACGAACTTCTAAAGTTGATTAAAGCTTCTGAAAGTACACCATCCCTCAATATGGTATCAATAGCTGCTGGGCTTCAGGAGCATATTCGGGCTTTTTACAGTTGAGGCAGTCAATCTGTACCACATACTCTTGGAAAGTTCAAGGTCAGAAGTATCTCTTAAACCCTGGATTGTGTGGAATTCTAGAATCTCAACAACAAAATCATCTGGACACTCAAGGGGACTCAGCACATTTTTAAGAAAGCTTGTCACTAACTTGCGTGAGACCCTGTTTCATGTGAATACTGACTGCCCATCACCCTCTAGAAAAGGAGCAAAGTTCTACTGACATGAAAATAAAATCCTAGTCAATTTTCATAATTTAAAACTAAATTTGCCTCAACTGCAGATATTCTCTTACTAAGTGAATACAGATTCCATAGATTTTAGACACCACATAGGCAAGAAACACTGATCAAAACTCAGCATGGTTAGAATGGCTGATATTTGAAAGAAATAGGCCTCCAATTGATTTAAATTTTATTAAAATGCAAAGCAGCAGATCTCCAAAAATACATAACTCAGTTTCAATCCTTGGAGAAAGACAACTTCCTCTAAACTATATATAATCCCAGCTTTTATCTAACATGAATAAAAGGAACTATTTTTTAAAAAAAACTTGTAATTATTTTCCATCATATCCTTTACTTTAGGCCATACATGTTCAACTTTCTAATACAATTAAAACAAGAAAAAAATTATCTTAAAAAATGAATATGCTACCAAAAAACAATATACAGAATGCAATCCCCATTAAATTACTAAAGACATCCTTCACAGAACTAGAAAACACAGCCCTAAAATTCATTTGGAAGAACAAAAGACCCAGAATAGCCAAAGAAATTTCAAGCCAAAAAAGCAAAGCTAGAGGTATCATAAAACCCAACTTCAAACTGTAATACACGAGTATAGTAACAAAAACTGCACGGTACTTGCATAAAAACAGACACATAGACCAGTGGTACAGAATAGAAGACGCAGATAAACCCACACATCTACAGTCATCTATCTGATCCTTGACAAAGATGCCAAAAACATACATTGGAGAAAAGACAGCCTTTTTAACACACGGTACTGGAAAAATTGGTTATCCATATGTAGATGAATAAAACTAGATCCTATCTCTCACCCTGCACAAAAATCAACACAAAATGGATCAAAGACCTTGTAATGAGACCAGAAACTGTGCAACTCCTCCTAGAAGAAAACATAGGGTCAACATGCCAGCTTTTAAGTACAGGCAATTACTTTCTTAATAGGACTCCTAAAGCCCAGGAAATAATGCCAAGAGTTAATAAATGGGATGGCATCAAACTAAAGAGCTTCTGCACAGCAAAGGAAACAATAATGTGAAGAGAGAACCCACAGAATGGAAGAAAATCTTTGGCAGCTACTCTTCTGACAGAGGATTAATATCTAGAATATATAAAGAGCTCAAAGAACTTTACTTTTAAAAAAATCAAATAACCCAATTAATAAAGGAGCAAATTAATTGAACAGAGACTTTGCAAAGGAAGAAATACAAATGGCCAAAAAAAAAAAAAAAAAGGTTCAACATCATCAGCAATTAGGGAAATGCAAATCAAAACTACACCGAGATTTCATCTCATACCTAGGTAGATCACCTAGAATCAAAAGGAGATCAGTAGAGGAAAGGGACCAAGAGGTAGGAAGCAGGAATGGAGGGGGAAGTGCTAGGGAGTAATACTGGACAAACTATTGTTACATTGTGTGCATGTATGAATATGAAACAACAAATTCCATCATTATATACAACTATAATGCACCAAATAAAAAATGTGAAAAAAATAAGTGTGCTTTTGTTTAGCAAAAAATAATACTATAACATTTTCCGTCTTTTGCTTTGGTTAGCAGGAAGCTCAGAGTTAAAGTCAATGAACAATTAAGAGCATCTATCTTGTCCCACATTTTAGGTACAAAGATGTTTCCACCTAGTTCCTGTTCCTCTTTATAGCTTTATTACTTAACATTTATAGTATATTTAGTATAATCCATTTGTAGTATATTTATTATTTTGATACTTTTCTACAAATTCTTCCAGATTAAATAGATTACAAATAAATTTAAGTACTATGAAAGCTTGGTGTGGCAAAGCCTGATCTGGACTATAAAACAGTTTACCCTTAATTTTTGAAGCAGTAGATAAAATTTGTACTATAGGTACCACATATAAACATAAATGTGAATTTTCAGTGAACCCTCACTGAGTGAGGGTAAAAACTATGGCCTTGGGAACCAGATAGACCCAAAGGCAAATACAAACTCCATCTTTATTTTTCTATAGAAAAGAAATAATATTAACCATCCACAGCAATGTCTATAAAACATTCTTTAATGAAAAACAATCAAATAGCTGAGTGCAATAGCACACATCTATAATCCCAGTTGCCTGGGAGGTTCAGCTAGGAGGATCACAAGTTCAAGGCCAGTCTGGACAATTTAACATGACCCTGTCTCAAAACTGAAAAAGTTGGGAATGTGGCTCAGTGACCAGAGGCCCCCTTGGTTCAATCTCAGTATCAAATACAAAAAAACAAAAATGACCAAATAGATTATTGTATGCTCTTCACACAACACTTTCACTTGCTAATTATTACCTCCTACATTCTTCACCGTCACTTTTTTCTTTTTCTTAGCAGTACTAGGGATTGAACCCAGGACCTCACACATGCTAGACTAGTGCTCTACCACTGGGCTACCCCCAGTCCTTTCTATTTTATTTTGAGAAAGGGTCTCACCAAGTTGCCCAGGCTGGCCTCAAACTTGCAATCCTCCTGTCTCAGTCTCTGAAGATGGGATTATAGGCATGTACCACCACACCCAGCTTCCCCCACTCGTTCTTGACATTACTGTTGAGGTTAGAGCACAGTAAAAAGCAAGCATACATGCACACACACATGTATCTAAAAAGTGAGTGCACAAACACACAGACACAAACTTCAGTATTGTGCACTTTTACCCTAGGCTTATCCCTTTCCTATTGTGGCTTAGATCTCAGTAGAAATAAGGTTATAAAATCTATATCACTTAAAGCATCATGTAGAAAGAAAGCTAAGATCTTCACAGCTCCTTTATTTGGTTTAAAACATCTTGATGTTAACTATATGACTCCATTTATACAAAATTATAGAAAAGGCAAAACTAGTAATAGAAAGTAGATTGGCAGTGGCCAATAAGAGGGGGTAAAGATATTAACTACAAAGAAGCTTAAGGACATTTATTTTTTTTTTTTTATTTTTTTATTTTTATTTTTTTTGGCGGTGCTGGGGATTGAACCCAGGGCCTTGTGCTTACGAGGCAAGCACTCTACCAACTGAGCTATATCCCCAGCCCAGTAATTCACCTTTTTTTTTTTTGGAACCAGGGATTGAACTCAGGGACACTTGGCCACTGAGCCACGTCCCCAGCCCTATTTTTGTATTTTATTTAGAGACAGGGTCTCACTGAGTTGCTTAGGACCTCACTAAGTTGCTGACGCTGGCTTTGAACTCACGATCCTCCTGACTCAGCCTCCCGAGTCGCTTGGATTACAGGCATGCGCCACCATGCCCGGCCAGTAATTCACTTTTAATTGGTGAATTTTATGGCACATAAATTATATTCAATCAAGCTGACAAAAAGAAATAAAAGATACTATGTGACACTCAGCCAAAGGGACCAAATGGATTTATCCTGGATATAAGCACACCTTGGTGGTTGAAAGCAAGGACTCTGGAGCCAGATAGTCAATGTTCAATCCTAGCTCCACCACATCTGTGCTCTGTGATTTTGGACCAGTTATTTATTAAGTTCTCTGTGCCTTAGTTCCTTCATCTAAAAATGAGGACAATAAGAGAACTTCCTTCATAGGACTATTGTGATAATTAGTGAGTTAATGCTGCAAAGCACTTGGGAAATCCCTGGGGCATACTGAGCTTTCTACAAGTTTGTTATTACTCTTAGTCATTCTTCAAAACTGCCTTTCCCACCTTCTCCAAATTTCCAACTGTGACCAAAATCACCCTCACTGCTCCTTGTAGGTTAGAAATCATTCCTCACCTGTGCCTTTTACACAGGGTACTGAAACTCCACTGAAAACAAACCCCTGGATACTAACAGAATATGTTGTAACCTAAAAAGGGAAAAATACTATTGGATGACATTCAAAAGAATTCAAACTACCAAAAAAGAATACTTTATTTATACACAAACAGCATGTTTCTTCTAAACAATTCTGTTGCGGTTCACAGGGTGGCTACTCATGTAAACAGAATTGAACATGAAAAGCATTGTAGCCCTAACAGGTTCATCACTATGCTGTTAGTGACCATGGCCAGCTATCTCCTAAGTAATATCATCAACATTACGGAAAAGGGCTGGGGATGCAGCTCAATTGGTAGAGTATCTGCCTTGCAAGCACAAGGCCCTGGGTTCAATCCCCAGCACCAAAAAAAAAAAAAAAGAATAAACAAAAAGAACATTATGGAAAAGATCAAACCTATGATTAGAACTGTAAGAGTAACCTGGACTCCATGATCTACTGATTTCTAATAGTAACTTTTTATATACCACAGGCAGTTTAACAGGACAGTAATTAACTTTCTTAAGGATTTGAAGAACACTAAAAGTTAATAAAAAAAATGTTCTATATCATCATTACCAGTTTTGAATAAGGACTCATAAGAAGTTGGTTTTTTCTACTGATAAGTTCCTGTTTTGCCAGCATCCATTAAACAGCTCAAAGTGCCTTTACCTGTTCTTCCTAAACAGCCGCTTTCATAGCTGTCACCTCTCACCTGAGCATTGGACACAGCATTTATCCTAGAACACAAAATTATCTGGTGAAATTTCATGCTATTAAAATTGTCCTATCACTTAGAAGGAAAAAGATTCTTCCCTAACCTGAGTATTTAAATAACTAAACACAACTTTTTAAAAAATTTTTCTATTTGTTTGAATTTGTTGTACATGACAGTAGAAATACATTTATACATTTTGATAAATCATACATGAATGGAGAGTAATTTCTCATTTTTCTGATTGTACATATTGTACATCTTTTAACTTAACAAAAATCCTAGTCAATAGAAATATCAGTCTTATTTTCTTCCCAAGGACACCCAGAAAACATACTTTTTATAAGAGATTCTATCACTTGTCTCCAGAGATTATGGAAAAGCAATCAATTTTCTCAATTCTTTGCCTATTTTACAGTTATACAGGAATGACTCAGTGTTAGTTATCCCATTTTAGGGTTCTCATTATAATCAAGAGTTAAATGGGGGTTGTGAGTATAGCTCAGTTGTAGAGCATGTACTTAGCACACCCAGGGGCCTGGGTTCAATCCCTAACACCAAAAAAGAAAAAAAAAAAAAAAGTTAAACAGTTTTACCTTGTGTTGAAATTTAAGTGATTTTCTCCAATCCATTTCTTAAACTCAGAAACTTAGGGCACATAAAATTACAGGCCTACTTGATCTAGCTTCACTTTCCTTCTAAGACTGAGGTGCACTAATAGTAGCAGGAACTGCCTTTTCTTAGCAGTTTGAATGGATATTAAACAGTTTTGTTTTCTATAATATAACCTTTCTTTAAAACTCCTGACAGAATAAGGAAATTATATAGTCTTACTTTATGTTTAATATATTTTTAAAAATTGTTAGAAGACATCATGAAACTCTTTTATGAAGTGAAATAATCAATAAACCTGAAAGTGATTTAACAAAAAAGAAAAGCCACAGACCAATCTCATTTTAGATCAATCCTGCCCTCACTCCAAATATGAGTACACACAATCAAGGAGCACATTTTTAGAAATGACCCTCCAAGGTAAAAGTTGCGTGTATAGATATATAATATATTTCATTAAATCTAAGATGTCATCAATTTTAGTATGCATCTTTTAATACTGCCAAGAAAAATATTATCATCATTACTACTAAGATACTGAAAATGAAAAAATACACCTTGGGAACTGACAAAATAGGGTCATTCACCAGTTTAACAAATACAAGGAGAAAAATAATGATAATCTTTATAGATGATGAAAAGATATCTGATTAAATTCAACACTCGTTCTTGGTTTTAAAAAAAATTAATAAAATAAGAAAATAAATTTTATCATGTTAACATTGCTTCAATAAAATTTAAGTTATTCAAGAAAGCAGTAAACCTTAAGGGGAAACTATTCTTTATAAAATAATCTTGAATTGTGAATTACCTTCATACTTACATGAAGAAAGCCAATGTGGAAAATACACCACAAGTGTGGAAAGCATGGTTCAACTGTTCTGGCTTTGGATACACCACAGCTGCATCAATCATGATCCACCACCCTGTGAAAAACTTAAGAGGCCAAGACATTAAAACATTAAGTTTCTTGCTTAGTAGAGTATTTACTCTTTAATACTCCTTTTTCCCTACAGATCATATAAATGAAACAAAACATTTCTACTTTTTAGTTTTGGATGCTGAAATATAAAAATAAGAATCCCTTGTTAACTTGTTCATTACAGCAGATGAGGTGAATATATCTAGTCAAATCTGAATAAGATTCTGAAGTTCTGCTCTTAATGCTAGATAAAAAATTTATCTGGGAATGACTTATCTGTTCCTTCCATCCACCATAATTATATGCAACAGAAGCTCTTACCTAATCTCCAACATAACCAACTTCCTGATTATCTGATGTTTCTTTTCTATATAAAACATTCCTTTTTAATATCCCCCAATTTTAACATCCCTCATTTGCTCCCACAAATGAGTTGTACCAAGAGCCAGATGTCATTTCTCCAAAACTATTTAAGACTGCTATTATTTATGTAATTCAGCTAAATAGTACATAACTGAGTGAGCATGAATTTATAAAATCTAATGTTTCTCTGTAAACTCAACTGAACAGACCTAAAGTAGACAAGTTGCTAAATAATTTCTTTGCTTTAATTTTTTTTAGTTGTAGAGAGACACATGCCTTTATTTATTTGTTTTATATTTTTTTTAAGCTGTCAAAGGATCTTTTTTATTTTACTTATTTGTATGTGGTGCTGAGTATCAAACCCAGGGCCTCAAAGATGTCAGGCAAGTACTCTACCACTGAGCCACAACTACAGTCCCTTGTTTGTTTATTTTTATGTGGTGCTGAGGATCACACCCAGTGCCTCCCATGTGCAAGGCAAGTACTCTACCACTGAGCTACAACTCCAGCCCCAAGAATTTCTTAGACAAATTCAGTACATGTGTGATTTTCTAAACTCCTGACATGATAAATTATGTAATCTTAAAGTTTAATAAATTTTTAAAGATTGTTAAAAGACATCCATGAAAAGCTTCCAAACTTTTTTTTTTTTTTTTTTTTTTTTGGATCCGGGGATTGAACTCAGGGGCACTTGACCACTGAGCCACATCCCCAGCCCTATTTTGTATTTCATTTAGAGACAGGGTCTCACTGAGTTGCTTAGGGCCTTGCTAAGTTGCTGAGGCTGGCTCTGAACTCGAGACCCTCCTGCCTCAGCCTCCCGAGTCCCTGGGATTACAGGCATGCACCACCACACCCGGCCCCAACTCTTTTTTTTAAACAATGTAACTTTTAATATTTTTTAGATGTTGATGGACCTTTATTTTATTCATTTACTTACACTTGGTGCTGAGAATCAAAACCAGTACATCATACATGCTAGGCAAGTGCTCTACCACTGAGCCACAACCCCAACTCCTCAAACTCTTTTATGAAGTAAAATAACTAATAAACCTGAAAAGGATTTAATGAGAAAGAATAGCCGGATGGAGTTTGTTTAAGGACCATGATCGGATCCAAGATGGAGAACTAGAGGGAGGTTTCATTCCTTGTCGCAGCATTCAAATGGAGGAAAATCTGTTTCTCTGTGAGGCAGTCTTTGCTCCTCATCGATCCCCTGTTGTTTACCCCATTTGTCTACCTCGATCACCTGCAGTCTGCCAGTATATCGACTATATTTAAGTGCAGATTGCTCACTGACTGCGCCTGTCATCCATCATTTGCCTGTTTGCCTGCCTCTGGCCTGCCCATAGCCTGCCTTTCACCTACCCATCACCCACGACCCAGGTTCATCTGCTGATCCTCAGGCAGTAGCCTGCAGACCGTCATTGGCTCAACAGCTGCCTTGCTGTTGCCTGTCCCAGTACCTGCAGGTGTGGTTACATGCGACTGCCGCCATTTAGGGAAAACAGCCAGGAACTACAGGACCGCTGGCCGGACTGACAGCACCCCACCTCCAGGACCCCCGGCTGACTGAGAGCACCCCACCTCCAGGGGCCCCGGTCCATCAGACTGCACTCCACACAGACTGGGTGCCCACGCCCTGCGCTGCATCTCCCCATTTGCCAACATGTTTGGAAGCCAGTGCAGCCATCTTGGATTATCCTGGAAGTGGAAACTGTCTTTAGGTGGGACAAATCCCATCCTGAGATGCCTGCTGGAGACTGGAAGCTCATTGTCAGGTACCTCTCATGCCTCAGGCTACTGAAGACTGGGAGGTTTGAATAGTATAGGACTGCTATCGTGTAGATTTCGTTTCCCCCTTTGTGAAAGCTTTTAAATTTTCTTTACTTTTCTTGCTCTCTACTTTCCTTTTGTTTACCTGTTTCTTCAAAATCTTTTTCTCCCTTTTCTCACGCTAACAACCAACTTCTTTTGACTACACTCTCACTCTTCCCATGATCTAGAACTTCTTCATACTCTTTTCCTATACCATTAACAGTTACATCCTACACCCCTCCCCATCCTCTTTGTCCTCCATTAGAAACTGCAGTCCTCATTGCAAATCTGTTTGTTATACTGTAGATAATAATTGAACTCATCCTCTCTACTTATTATGATAAAATGACAATATTGTAACAATATTATAACAAAAAGACAATTGAAACAATAGTCTTATAGGGGCTATTTGGTTTACGGCTGCATATTGTCTGTACTGGGTGTTGCTAATGTTGTTCTCCCCCCTTAAAGAAGAGGTTTTGGAAAACTACAGGGTCACTATAAGCCTATAGGGCAGAAACTGCAATACCCCAGATCTACATTGCTAGAGGAGAAGATACATGAACAACATGAAGAAACAAGGGAAGAAAGTGTTCCAAACAAACCAAGATTCTGCATTAATAGCATGGTAGAAGAAATGCCAGAAAAGGAGTTCAGCATATACATAATTAAAATGATCAGAGAAGCAAATGATGAGTTAAGAGAGCAAATGCAAGCAAGGATCAATCATTCCAAAAAAACAGTTGAAAGAGCAACTACAGGAAGCAAAAGATCACCTCAACAAAGAGATAGAGATTCTGAAAAAGAACCAAACAGAAATCCTAGAAATGAAAGAAATAATAAACCAAATAAAAAGCTCAAAGGAAAGCATCACCAACAGACTATATCACTTGGAAGACAGAACCCAGACAATGAAGACAAAATATTGAATCATGAAAATAAAGTTGCCCAAACAGAGAAGATGGTAAGAAATCATGAACGGAACCTCCAAGAACTATGGGATATCATGAAAAAACCAAATTTAAGAATTATCGGGATTGAGGAAGGCACAGAGATACAAACCAAAGGAATGAACAATAAATATTTTATTCAATAAAATAATATCAGAAAATTTCCCAAACCTGAAGAATGAAATGGAAATTCAACTACAAGAGGCTTACAGAACACCAAATGCACAAAATTACAGCAGATCCACACCAAGGCACATTATACTGAAAATGCCTAATATACAAAATAAAGATAGAATTTTAAAAACTGCAAGAGAAAAGCATCAGATTACATATAGGGAGAAACCAATACAGATATCAGCAGACTTCTCAGCCCAGACTCTAAAAGCTAAAAGGGCCTGGAACAATATATTTCAAGCTCTGAAAGAACATGGTTCCCATCCAAGAATCCTATATCCAGCAAAACTAACCTTCAGATTTGAAGACTAAATAAAATCCTCCCATGACAAACAAAAGTCAAAGGAATTTCCACATAGAAAGCCTGTGCTACAGAACATTCTCAGCAAGATACTCCATGCGGAAGAAACGAACAACGACAAAGTCAGCCAGCAAAGGGAGGAACTACCCTAAAGGAAAAGTCAATCAAAGGAGAAACCAAGTCAAGTTAAAAACCAAAACTAAGCCAAAATGACTGGGAATACAAATTATATCTCAATGATAACCCTGAATGTTAATGGCCTAAACTCATCCATCAAAAGACATAGACTGGCAGATGGGATTAAAAAGAAAGACCCAACAATATGCTGCCTTCAAGAGACTTGTCTCATTGAAAAGGACTCCACAGACTAAAGGTGAAAGGATGGGAAAAAAAACTACCACACACGAGGACTCAATAAAAAAGCAGGGGTTTCCATCCTTAGATAAAGTGGACTTCAAGTCAAAGTTAGTCAGAAGGGATAAAGAAGGTCATTTCATACTGTTTTAGATAACCATAAATCAAGAACACATAACGATCACAAATATTTATCCCAAAACAACAGCTCATCCATGCACATCAAACAAATCCTTCTCAATTCTAGGAATCAAACAGACCACAACACAATAATTCTGGGTGACTTTAACACACCACTGTCACCACTGGATAGATCTTCCAAACAAAAACTAAACAAGGAAACCACAGGAATCAATAACACAATCAATAACTTAGACTTAACAGACATATACAGAATATTCCATCCATCAACGAGCGAATACACTTTCTTCTCAGCAGCACATGGGTGCTTCTCTGAAATAGACCATATGTTATGCCACAAAGCAGCCCTTAGTAAATGCAAAAAAGTAGAGATACTACCTTGTATTCTATCGGATCATAATGAAATGAAATTAGAAATCAAAGACAAAATAAAAAACAGAAACTACCCCAACACCTGGAGACTAAATAATATGCTATTGAATGAAGCATGGATAACAGAAAACATTAAGGAGATAAAAAAATTCTTAGAAGTAAATGAGAATGATGATACAACATATCAAAATCTCTGGGACACTATGAAAGCAGCACTAAGAGGAAAATTCATTGCACTGAGTGCATTCAAGAAAAGAATAAAAAGTCTACAACTAAACCACCTAAACTTACATCCACAACAACACCAAAAGTAGTAGAAGACAGGAAATAATTAAAATCAGAGCTGAAATCAATGAAATTGAAACAAAAGAAACAATTTAAAAAATTGACAAAACAAAAAGTTGGCTCTTTGAAAAAGAAAACAAAATAGATAAACCCTTAGCCACACTAACAAAGAGAAGGAGAGAGAAAACTCAAATTACTAAAATTCGTGATGAAAAAGAAAATACCACAAGACACCATTAAAATACAAAACATAATTAGATGCTACTTTGAAAACCTACACTCCAATAAAATAGAAAATCCTGAAGAGAATGACAAATTCCTAGAGACATATGATCCTCCCAAACTGAACCAGGAGGACATACGCAATTTAAACAGATCAATTTCAAGCAATGAAATAGAAGAAGCCATCAAAAGCCTACCAACCAAGAAAAGCCTAGGCCCAGATGGATTCTCAACTGAGTTCTACCAGACCTTCAAAGAAGAACTTATACCAATACTCCTGAAACTATTTCATGAAATAGAAAAGGAGGGAACCCTTCCAAATTCATTATATGAAGCTAGTATCACTCTGATACAAAAACCAGACACATCTAGAAAAGAAAACTTTAGACCAATATTTCTGATGAATATAGATGCAAAAATCCTTAACAAAATTGTGGCAAATCACTTACAAAAAAGCACATTAAGAAGATAGTGGGAGCTAGGGATTATAGCTCAGTTGGTAGAGTACTTGCCTTGCAAATACAAAGCCCTGGGTTCAATCCCCAGCACCACAAAAAAAAAAAAAGAAGAAGAAGAAGAAGAAGAAGAAGATAGTGCGCCGGGCGCAGTGGCGCACACCTGTAATCCCAGCGCTTGGGAGGCTGAGACAGGAGGATCACGAGTTCAAAGCCAGCCTCAGCAACTTAGCGAGGCCCTAAGTAATTCGGTGAGACCCTGTCTCTAAATAAAATACAAAATAGGGCTGGGGAGTGGCTCAGTGGCCAAGTGTCCCTGAGTTCAATCCCTGGTTCCAAAAAAAGAAGATAGTGCACCATGATCAAGTGGGGCTTATCCCAGGGATGCAAGGTTGGTTCAACATCCAGAAAACGATAAATGTAATTCATCACATCCATAGACTTAAGGTTAAGAATCATATGATTATTTTGATAGATGCTGAGAAAGAATTTGACAAAATACAACACTCCTTCATGCTCAAAACACTAGAAAAAATAGGGATGGTAGGAACATACCTCAACATTGTAAAGGCTATTTATGCTAAGCCCACGGCCAACATCATTCTTAATGGAAAAAAACTGAAAGCATTTCCTTTAAAAACTGGAACAAGACAGGGATGCCCACTGTCACCACTTCTATTCAACATTGTGCTGGAAATACTAGCCAGAGCAATTAGACCATAGAAATTAAAGGAATACGAATAGGAAAAGAAGAACTCAAGCTGTCACTCTTTGCTGATGACATGATCCTATATTTAGAGGATCCAAAAAACTCCACCAGGAAACTTTTAGACCTGATAAATGAATTCAGCAAAATAGCAGGATATAAAATAAACATACATAAATCAAATGCATTTATCTACATAAGCAATGAATCATCTGAAAGTGAAATGAGGAAAACAACTCTGTTCACAATAGCCTCAAAAAAATAAAATAAAATACATGGAAATCAATCTAACAAAAGAGGGGAAAGACCTCTACAAAGAAAACTACAGCACACTAAAGAAAGAAATTGAGGAAGACCTTAGAAGATGAAAAGATCTCCCATGTTCTTGGATAGGCAGAATTAATATAATCAAAATGGTCATACTTCCAAAGGCACTATACAGATTTAACACAATTCCAATAAAAATCCCAATGGCATTCCTCATAGAAATAGAGAAAGCAATCATGAAATTCATCTGGAAGAACAAAAGACCCAGAATAGCTAAAGCAATCCTGGGCAGGAAGAATGATGCAGGAGGTATCCCAATACCAGATCTTAAACTCTACTATAGAGCAATAGTAACAAAAACAGCATGGTATTGACACCAAAATAGACAGGTAGACCAATGGTACAGAATAGAAGACACAGAGACAAACCCACATAAGTACAGTTATCTCATACTAGACAAAGGTGCCAAAAACATACAATGGAGAAAAGATAGCCTCTTCAACAAATGCTGCTGGCAAAACTGAAAATCCATGTGCAATAAAATGAAATTAAGCCGGGTGTGGTGGCCCACGCCTGTAATCCCAGAAGCTCAGGAGGCTGAGGCAGGAGGATCACGAGTTCAAAGCCAGCCTTACAACTCTGCGAGGCCTTAAGCAACTCAGTGAGACCCTGTCTCTAAATAAAATACAAAATAGGGCTGGGGATGTGGCTCAGTGGTCAAGTATCCCTGAGTTCAATCCCCGGTACCAAAAAAATGAAAAATAAAAATAAAATAAAATTAAATTAAATTAAACCCCTATCTCTCACCCTGTACAAAACTCAACTCAAAATGGTTCAAGGATCTAGGAATTAAACCTGAGACTCTTCACCAAATAGAAGAAATAGTAGGCCCGAATCGTCTTCATATTGGCTTAGGACCAGACTTCCTTAACATGACCCCCAGAGCACAAGAAATAAAAGGAAGAATCAATAAATGGGACAAATTCAAATTAAAAAGCTTTTTCTCAGCAAAAGAAGCAATCAGTAATGTGAAAAGAGCCTACAGAGTGGGAAAAAATCTTTTCCACACACACTTCAGACAGAGTACTGATCTCCAAAATTTATAAAGAACTTACAAAACTTTACACCAAAAATACAAAGAACCCAATCAATAAATGGGCTAAGGAACTGGGCAGACACTTCACAGAAGACGATATACCGGTAATTAAGAAACATATGAAAAAAGTGCTCATCATCTCTAGTAATTAGAGAAATGCAAATTAAAACCACCCTAAGATTTCATCTAACTCCAATTAGAATGGCTATTATCAGGAGCACAAGCAATAATAAGTGTTGGCATGGATGTGGGGAAAAAAGCACACTCATACATTGCTGGTGGAGGTGCAAATTGGTGCAGTCACTCTGGAAAGCAGTATGGAGATTCCTCAAAAAACTTGGAATGGACCCACCATTAGACCCAGCTATCCCACTCCTCGGTTTATACCCAAAGGTCTTAAAATCAGCAAAGCATAGGGATGCAGCCATATCTACGTTCATAGCTGCTCAATTCACAATAGCTAGATTGTAAGCTTTTTCTCAGCAAAGGAAACAATCTTATCAATGTGAAGAGAGAGCCTACAGAGTGGGAGGAAATCTTTGCCACACACACGTCAGATAGAGCACTAATCTCCAGAACATATGAAGAATTCAAAACCCTTCCCCCCAAGAATACAAATAACCCAATCAATAAATGGGCAAAGGAAATGAGCAGACACTTCACAGAGGATGATATACAAGAAATCAACAGATAAATGAAAAAATGTCCAACATCTCTAGTAATAAGAGAAATGCAAATCAAAACTACCCTAAGATATCATCTCACCCCAATTAGAATGTCTATTATCATCTCACCCCAATTAGAATGTCATAGAATGTCTATGTCTATTATTAGAATGTCTATGAATACAAGCAATAATAGGTGTTGGCAAGGATGTGAGGAAATAGGTACACTCATACATTGCTGGTAGGGTTGCAAATTGGTGCAGCCACTCTGGAAAGCAGTATGGAGATTCCTTTGTAAACTCAGAATGGAACACCATTTGACCCAGCTATTCCTCTCCCTGGCCTATACCCAAAGGACTTGAAATCAGCATACTACAGCGACGCAGCCACATCAATTCACCATAGCTAGACTGTGGAACCAACCTAGATGCTCTTCAGTAGAGGAATGGATAAAGAAACTGGTATATATACACAATGGAGTATTACTCAGCCATAAATAAAAAAATTATGACATTTGCAGGTAAATGGATGGAATTGGAGAAGATCACGTTAAGAGAAATAAGCCAATCCCAAAAAACCAAAGGTTGAATGATCTCTCTTATAAGTGGTTGATGACACACAGTGGGGGTGGGGGGAGGCATGGGAAGAATGGAGAAGGGATGGATTGTATAGAAGAAAATGAGGGGTGGGGAGTGGGCAGGGAAGGAAAGATAATAGAATGAGACAAACATCTATACCCTATGTATATGTATAAATATGCAAATGTATGATTCTACTTTGTGTACAACCAGAAAAATGATAGTTGTACTCCATTTGTGTGCAATGACCTAAAATTTAAAAAATTAAAAAACAAACAAAATAAATAAATAAATATTGAATTGCCATTATCTACCCTATAAAGATATAAAAATGATACATCTGAATAAAAAATTTTAATCTGGAAAAAACAAAACAAAACAAAAAAAACAATAGCTAGATTGTGGAACCAACCTAGATGCCCTTCAACTGAAGAATGGATAAAGAAACTGTGGTATATATACACAATGGAGTATTACTTGGCCATAAAAAAGAATAAAATTATGGCATTTGCTGGTAAATGGGTGGAACTGGAGAATATCATGCTAAATGAAATAAGCTAAGCCCAAAAAACCAAAGGCCAAATGTTTTCTCTGATCAGTGGATGCTGATACATAACGGCGGGGAGGGGTTATGGGGGGAGGGCAAGATAAGAATAGAGGAACTATGGATGGTGTAGAGGAAAATGGGACGGGACGGGGTGGGGGAAGGAAAGATAGTAGACTGAGATGACCGTATTACCCTATGTATATGTAAGATTATATGAATCGTGTGAATCTACATTGTGGAAAAAAAGATATATTCCCTGCTGTATAATTATATCAAAATGGGTTCTACTGTCATGTATAAAGAACCAATTAAAAAAAAGGACCATGATTAAAAAAAAAAAAGAAAAGCCAATCCTGTCCACTCCCCCCAAAAATATTAGCAAACACAGTTAAGGAGCACATTGAAAAAAATTAAAAAGTGCTGGGGGTGAGCACATGCCTATAATCCCAGGAACTCAGGAGGCTAAGGCAGGAGGATCACAAGTTTGTTTGTTTTTAATATTTTTAGTTGTGGATATACACAATATCTTTATTTCCTTATTTATTTTTATGTGGTGCTGAGGATCAAACCCAGTGCCTCATACATGCAAGGCAAGTGCTCTATCACTGAGCCACATCCCCAGCCCAAGGATCACAAGTTTGAGACAAGCTCCAGCAACTTAGCAAGACACCGTCTCAAAAATAAATCAATAAAAGAACTGAGGATGTGGCTCAATGGTAAAGCACCACTAGGCTTTACCTCAGTACAAAAAAAAAAAAAAAAAAAAAAAAAAAAAACCGAAAAACTTATAAACATCAAAAAGAATTCTACATGCAGATTTTCTCACAATAATCTTCACTTCCTACTCTATTTTATTTGGTTTGATCTGGTTTGGTTTTTCTATGGACTTTGAAAGAACTGTACTATGAAAGAGATGAATTTTAAAAATGTAAAATGCTAAGTTATTTCAAAAATATGCACTAGAGGCAGGGCATGGTTGATAAAATAAAGTAAGATTGGTTGTGATTTGTTTCTGTATTGTTTTTTGAAGCTATATGATACATATATGGGGTAGGGGAAAGGAGATCTTTACACCATTTTCTACTTTTGTTTATATTCTTCACATTTTCAATAGCAAGATGTTAAAAAAGAAAAAAAAAAGGGATAGAAAATTAAGCAATTGTTTCCTCCACAAACATCTTCCTCTTCTGGCCCCCTGTGCTGTAACTGAGGTGTAAACAGAGACCCTAGTGCTTTCCCAGAGCAGCCGCTGGGTGTCAGTCCTGGTAGCCAGAGGGTGTTACAGCAACTGTGAGGCACAGTAACTTGGGGTTACCTTAAAATTCTGAGCCTCAGGACCCTAACGTACTTATACATGTTGTATCATATGTTAAATGATACACTGATTCATTCATTCATTCATTCGCCTCTAACAAATGTATTAATGCTAGAACTGAAAAAAAGATCTTAAACAAATTTTATTTGAAATAAAATAAACCTTTATGAAATAAACTTTATGAAATTTATAAAATAAAATAAACCTAGGGCCTACCACGTTCTGTAACAGTATCTAGAATCCTGATAATTATCTAAATAAAACAACAATGAAATAAAATAGCTCTGGAAAGGTACTTACAGTTCAAAGGAACCAACATTAATTTCCAGAGCAAAACATGAAGCATAAATGTCACCAGTCAGGCTCTCTCACTTACCAATATGCCTGCGACCACAGAAGCCACAGCATTTCTTCTCTCGCTCCAGTCAATACATTCACATTCTGGCCATCGGAAATTATCTAGGAAGCCTGCCATTCTTATTCCTCCAGCATGGATTTTTCATTAAATGCTGTATCCTACTAACAAAAAGACAAAAAAAATAACCTAAGGAAATGTTTTTTAAGAAGTAAAATATCTTACTCCTTTCTTAAAGCTTTCAACATAAATTGACTTTAGAGCATATTCTACTATAATCAAGAAAAAATCAGTACTTCAATAGGTACCTATTGAGATGTATGTAGGACCGACCTTGACCACAAGGGGGAGCTCACTATTCGCTAAGTGAGCACTGCGGTTTTAGCACCTGTCAATAGGGGATGCGCGAGCAGCTCAATGGTAGAACATCATGCAAATTCAAGAAGTTCAAGACTGTGGGTTCGGGTTTGATATCCGGCACAAAAACAAAACAAAACATAACAAAAAACCTGACCTGTCTGTAAATCTGTAAATTCTTTGACACTTCTCCAGTTGAGAGGCGGATTTATGTCCCACCCCTTAATTTGAATAAAGACTGGTTGACCAGGCCTGGCATAGTGGTACATACCTACAATCCCAGCTACTTGGGAGGTTGAGGCAGGAGGATTACAAATTTTAAGCCAAGATGGGAAACTTAGCAAGACCACATCTCAAAATTAAAAATAAAAAGGGCCAAGTATGTTGGCACACACCTGCAATCCTAGCAACTCCAGAGGCTGAGGCAGGATGATCAGCAACTTATTGAGGCCATAAAGATGGTAGGGAGACCCTGTCTCAACATAAAAAATTTAAAAAGGGGGGCTGGGGATGTGGCTCAGTGGTTAAGTACTCCTGGGTTCAATCCCCAGGACCAAAAAATTAAAAAATAAATTAAAATAGATAAATAAAAAGGGCTGGGGGTGTGGCTCAGTGGTAGAGCACTTGCTTAAAATGGACTGAGGCCCTGGGTTAAATCTCCAATACGGAGGTGAAGGGCTGGTTAACCAAATAGAGAAAGGGATGCTATGTAACTTCTGCCACTGCCACTTCCAAGATTAGAATACAGAAGGCACTGCAGTTACTACATGTTTCTCTGGAACCCCAATGCTAGAGCCCTGAGTCACTGTGTAAAACCTTCAAGGCTCCCACGCTGCGGGGAGACTAGGTAGGTGTGCTGGCCCACAGTTCCAGCTGAGATCCCAGACAACAGCTAGCATTGACTGCCATATGTGTAAGGCACTTATAAATGTCCTAGTGATAGCATCACCCCCAAACTCTGAGCCTTTCCAGATGAGCAGCCAGATACAGGGAACAGAGATACATAATCATCTCGTCCGCACTCTTCCCAAATTCCAGACTCACAGAATCCAAGAAGCTTAACAAAATGTCTGCTTTAAGCCCTAGATTTTAGAGTGAATCGACAATGCAGTAATAGATAACAAAGGAGAGAGATAATATGAATAAAGATTCATAAGAGCATAGCATACTATGGGAATTTTTAATAAGAGTATATTCTGATAGGTGATTCAGAGCCACCATAAATAAAAAGAAAAAAAATTTCATAATGGAGATTGAATCAAGGGGTGTTATCACTGAGCTACACCCCCATTCCTTTAAAATTTCTTATTTTTAGACAGGGTCTTGCTGAGTTCTCCAAGCTGATCTCAAATTTACCATCCTCCTGCTTCAGCTTCCCAAATAACTGCGGTCATAGGTATATGCCAGCAGGATCTAGAAGGGATTTTACCCTGACAGAGAGAAAACACAATGAGTAGGACCCACTTACACACGGCTTCCCCCGAGGAAGCCCACTGACTCCCGCTCCCAGCCCAGAGGGTCACTGTGCTGCAGTGGCAGGCTTGCTGGCTTCAGATGTCCGAGGATGGAGTTCAGGACACCAGAGCAGAGGGAAATAGTGGGGCAAAACCTTGGGAAGTAGTAGGTCACAGGAGAGAACCCCACATACTTTAATGTGAACTCCCTTTCGCTTCCTAGCTAACGCATGAACAGCAGATGCATGGAGGAGACTGCAGGGAATCCAGCAGGAAAAAACAAAAACCTAAATGGCTAAAAGGAGATTCCAGCTACTGCCCACCACGAACCCCATTTTGGAGTCTGAATTCCCACCAAGTGGGAGGGGACTGATTAGTGAACAGCCTGGGATTTCCAGACAAACCCTGACAAAGTACAAAACCAAGTCGCCACAATTTCAAGCCGATGAGTCAATATTTTAATTACCTGTTACAACAAAAAGCACTATGGGCACATGTGATCAAGATATTCTGCAAACATATTAATGAAGTGTTAATAAAGGATTAAATATTTACTGATTAAGCAAGTACAAGGAAGGGCACCCTGAATTAAAGCTGATAACTGAAGGTTAAAACAAAGTGACCCTGTCTCTAAATAAAATACAAAATAGGGTTGGGGATGTAGCTCAGTGGCCAAGTGTCCCTAAGTTCAATCCCCGGTTCCCCCCATATTAAAAAAAAAAAAACAATGTGAAGGGCTGGGGTTGTAGCTAAAGGGTAGAACACTTGCCCAGCATGTGTGAGGCACTAGATTCAATTCTCAGTACTGCATATGAATAAATAAAATAAAGGTCCAGCAACAACTACAAAAATTTTTTTTAAAAAAGTAAAGTTCATTTTCCATATATTAACCTATTATAAATAGTTCTATAAGCAGGAAATATATAGCTATTTCCACATCTAATTTATGAAATAATCCATGGTCTCCTCCCTCCAGGATTTAAGCTGGGTGGATCAGGGATGGAATGGAGCAAAGGAACAGCAAAATGAACTTATGCAAGTAGCTATGAAGGAAATGGAACAGGATCTAATATAGAATAAAAGGAAGACCTTCTTTAAAATGGGATGTCAAGGAAAGACTTTCTGAAAGTCTAAAATTTGCTAATATTTAAAAATCTTCTTAAATTTGAAAGTTGAATAAAGTTATTCAGATTAAGGAGATGCAAAATAAGGAGAGCAAGAAGGAAAATTATACCCAAAGCTCCAGTATCCCTTTGGTTCTAGTAAAGAAGAATTAATTGATTCCAGAGAGTCAGAATCAGTTAAGTAAATTAGTGGAGCAAATGGTTTAGAATTAAATTGGAGAAAGGTAAGTACCAGATCCCGTTAAAGATTAATATAGATCTCATTAAGGATTTGGGGTTTCACTGGGTATAAAGGGGAAATCAACTGAATAACTTCAAGGAAAAGAGAACTAAGCCAGCAAGAGCCTAGGCACTACAGTAAGCAATTAGGAGGAAAAAGGGCTATTGTACTAACACTAAACTGGGAAGATCAATTGCCATGAGGGTCTTATCACTGTTGCTTACCAAAAGATAAATCTATGTTGTGACACTGTCTTGATTTACAGAAGCAATACCAACCTGGCTCCCTGCCTTCAAGCAGAAACATGTATACAACATTTAATATAAAACAATAGGGCTGGGGATATAGCTCAGTTGGTAGAGTGCTTGCCTTGCAAGCACAAGGCCCTGGGTTCAATCCCCAGCACCATAAAAATAAATAAATAAATAAATAAATAAATAAAACAATAGACCTTGGAGGCCAGGCATGGTGGCACACACCTGTAATCCCAGCAGCTTGGGAGGCTGAGGCAAGAGTATGGAGAGTTCAAAGCCAGCCTCAGCAACTTAGCGAGGCACTAAGCAACTCAGTGAGACCCTGTCTCTAATAAAATACAAAATAGGGCTGGGGGTGTGGCTCAGTGGTTGAATGCCCCTGAGTTAAATCTCTGGGAACCAAAAAAAAAATCTATTTTAGAAAACATTTAATAATATAAGAGTGGTAATGAATGATAGTGAGAAAAAGATCATAAAAGTGTATCTGTTGCATTATTTCCTTTTTAGGAAAAAAATTAATAGTATTTATATATAAACACAAATACACATATATGTGTAAACACTGGGAAGATAAGGAAGGACAAACACTAGTACTTTCACATTGTAAGTAACTGACAGCATCAGGTGCTTCTTTTGATTTTTTTGTTTTCAAGATTTTTGTTTGTTTTTAAAGTTTGCTATGCTGAACATGAATTATGTTTTTAAAAATACAAAGTTTAAAAAAGTTATTGTAATTAACACAATGAATTAGGTGATTCTTCTCATCTGAAACCTCCTATACGATGTAATACATCTACAATTGCTTTTTACAAACTTAAAAAGACTTTTTGAGGTCAAGGAAATTATTGGTATGCACTCTCACAAAACTGACTCTGATCAATTAAAAAAAATTCTTGAACTGATCAATGGTTGCTATCTTGAAAGGCCCAAAGACCCCTGTGTTGAAAGCTTGGTTCCCAGACTGCAGCACTACTAGGAGGCGGTAGAACTTTCAGGAGGCAGGGCCTAGTGAGAGGAAGTCAGGTCAAGAAGGAGATGGGGAATCCAGCCCTTTCCCGTCTCTCTCGTTTCCTGGCTACCGTGAAGTGCACAGCCTCCTCCACCACACACAGCCACCATGACATACTGCACTGCACAGGCCCAAAGCAACAGGGCCACGCAACCAAGGACTGGAACCTCTGAAACTGTGAGTCAAAATAAAACTTTCTTCCTTTTTTTTTTTTGAACCAGGGATTGAACTCAGGGACACTTGGCCACTGAGCCACATCCCCAGCCCTGTTTTGTATTTTATTTAGAGACAGGGTCTCACTGAGTTGCTTAGGGCCTCGCTAAGTTGTTGAGGTGGTTTTGAACTCGAGATCCTCCTGACTCAGCCTCCCGAGTCGCTTGGATTACAGGCGTATGCCACCACGCCCGGCAACTTTCTTCCTTTTAAGTGATTATCTCAGGTTATTTTGTCATGGTGATGGAAAGCTGACTAACACACTGGTCTGACTCAAGTCTTATAATACATTAGATAGTAACTATTTCTATTACTGAGAGGCAACACTTTATAAAAGGAAATATAAGTCCTTCTTAAAGGGCATTTTAAGTGATTTAGTTGTCAGAATTTCACTTTCAAAAACTCAGTTTAGAGCCGGGCACAGTGGCGCACGCCTGTAATCCCAGCACTTGGGAGGCTAAGGCAGGAGGATCTCGAATTCAAAGCCAGCCTCAGCAACTTAGGGAGGCCCTAAGCAACTCAGTGGAACCCTGTCTCTAAATAAAATACAAAATCCGGCCGGGGATGTGGCTCAGTGGTGGAGTGCCCCTGGGTTCAATCCCCAGTACCAAAAAAAAAAAAAAAAAAAAAACAACTCAGTTTAGGGGAAAAAAAGAAGCATTTCTTCTATGCATGAGAATTCCAAGTAACATGTCTAATTTAGATAGCTGTCATTTAATTAGACTTCTTTAATACCATCTATTTGTTCATTCATCTCTCACCACTAGTTGTTCAATGGTATTAGTACTGTAAAGCACTGAGCATTAAAAAATGCTTAAGATAGTCAATGTAGAGAAAAGTATATAGGCAGGAAAAGTATATATCAGAAAAGCAAATAATTGCACTATAATATGTGATATAATAGACATATACTATGTGCTACAATTTTTAAAGTACTATAATAGAAAAAAAATTTGTAAGTGTTAGCTAGGCATAGGGATATACTCCTATAATACCAGTGACTTGAGAGGCTGAGGCAGAAGGATTGCAAATTTGAGGCCAGCCTGGGGTACTTAGCAAGACCATATCCCAAAATAAAAAATAAAAAGGAGCCAGGTACAGTAGCACATGCCTAAATCTCAGTGATTCAGGAGCCTGAAACAGGAAGATGGCAAGTTTGAGGCCAGCCTCAGCAACTTAGCAAGGCCCTGAGCAACTTAGTGAGACCCTGTCTCTAAATAAATTCAGAAAGGGCTGGCAATGTAGCTCAGTGGTAAAACACCCCTGGGTTCAATCCCCAATTCTGGAAAAAAAAAAAAAAAAAAAGGTTAGAGAACCCTACTTGCCAGTAGGAGTTGAAAAAGTTTGATAAGGAAAGAACAAATTGAGCTGGATTTTGAAGCATGAACAGGAGTTTGTCTGATAACAAAGAAATAAAATATGTAGAATTATCTAGGACCAGAAGAATAGGATGGAGTTTAAGGTACTGTGGAAAGCGATAATGACCTGTTTGGAAACCTCCTCAAATCTGACCTCTATCCTCTTAACATTAGGGCTTGGCAAACTTTTTCTATAAAGAACCAAATAGTATACACATTAGGTTTTGTGGGCCATATAATCTGTTACAACTATTCAACTCTGCTGTCACAGTGTGAAAGCAGTCATATGCAAAATATGAAGAAATGAGTGTGGCTATGTTCCAATAAAAACTGCCCTTACAAAAATAGTAGAAGGTCAAAGCCGCCCACAGGTTATAGTTTGTGGATCCTTGCTCTAAGCAATAGGAAACCACCAAAGGTCTGTAAGGAAGGAAGTGAAAGGATCAGATTTGTGATTCAGAAAGATAATTTGGTTGGCAGCAGTGTGGAGGAGGAACTGAAGAGGAATGTTAAAAAGACACCTGGCATCATTCTGGACAGGAAGAAAATAAGAATGCAAACGAGGCCAAACTAAAAACTAAGGAAAGTGCTTTTGGGAAATATTAAAGAGGTGTTAGCAAAAGGTAGGAAGAAGTTAAAAATGACTGCCAGGTTTCTTGGTTGGATGGCCAAGGGCGGGTGAGAGGTCATTAATCAAAACAGGGATTGGGGGAACAGGGACTAAAATGGAATAAATCAAATTCCATGCACATATGATTTTATGAAAAGGAACCCAATTACTATGTATGACTATAATGCTCTAATTGAAAAAAAATCAAGAACTGTTAAAAGGGAGACTGGGAGAAGAGAGTTAGACTGGGTGTGATAGAGTTGATACAACTGAAGGACATGCAGTGTTGGGTTGTACAGAGGACAACTGAAATCTGAAAGTGTGGTTTAAGGCAGAGATAAAGATTAAAGGTTCTCAGCAATAAGGCAGTACCCAAAATAATGAGAGCAGCAAAGGTATCCCAAGGAGAAAACGTAGAAAAGGACTGGGTTTCAAATCAGTGCTCACCTCTCACTATTTCCTGCCTTCCTTGAATTACTGTGTCTGGCATCAGAGCAGATCTGCACAAACATTAAATCAGTAGAATACTCCTCTAGAGCGTGTTCTAGATATTTACAGAATGTCTCCTATGGGCCAGGCCCTGGGGCAGGGGGGTGGGGGTGGGGAATAAAGATGAATAAAACTTAGCTTTCATCATCAGGGGATTTACATGCTAGTACAATAATCCATTAACACTCTCTAAAATTAAATTACAATTTTATCATTTAAAAATCTGTTACAAGGCTGGGGCTGTAGCTCAGTGGTAGAGTCCTTGCCTAGCATGTGTAAGGCATTGGGTTCAATTCTCAGCATCACACATAAATAAATAAATTACATAAAGGTCCATCAACAACTAAAAAAATGTTTTTAAAATCTGTTACAAAAAAATCAGTGCATTAGTAAAATAGAAAAATAATTCAAGATACTGGGTTTATACAGACAGAGCAAACACACTGAATCAAACAACAAAAATAGAATCTACATCTTCTCATTACTACTGTTACTACCACCAGCACTGGCTATTAGTTATCAGGTGCTTACAGAGGGCCACGCTCTTTACAGCCTACTCTACTCAATTCTTGGAAAAACTCTTTACAGGGACAATTCCTTAGTCAGTTATCATTATTATCCTCACATTACTGAAAAGGTTTAGAGAATGGTTAGCTTGCCAAGGTCACACAGTTAGCAAGGAGGAAAAGCAGGCTTTCCACTAATGTTCATATCTGATTCCAAAATCTGTGCTCATGACCATTACACTCTACTGCTACCCATTAGGACAGTGTCATGGCATTTCTCTCATTTCAAATTTCATGGGGACACAGTTGTTCTCTTGCCTGTGATGAAGACAACAGAAGAACAGGAACAAGAAGAGAAATATCCCCAATCTAAAGGAACACTGTGAGCATCTGGAAAGAGAAGAAAGCAGTCTGCAATGACCTTGATGATTACTGCTGACTCGAACCTTGCCAGGGGAGTCTGGAGAACACAGTTTTCTTCTTGAGTTAGCTATAAACCTAGTTTATAAGCACTTACAATGTGAATGTTTCATAGACCTTAAAATCTAACAACATGAATTATTCAGAGATCTAAGTACTTTTTTAAGACATTTTACATATTTAATCTCAGGGAATGCTTTCTTACCTCCTGAATTATAGATCGCATAAAATAAGAAAAAAATTAGTAAGCACCCCAAGTTGTGTAAATGATTTACATTGAAAACCAAAGTAAACTGGGCATGGTGGCGCACACCTGTAATCCCAGAGGCTTGGGAGGCTGAGGAAGGAGGATGGTGAGTTTAAAGCCAGCCTCAGCAACAGCAAGGCACTAAGCAACTCAGTGAGACCCTGTCTCTAAATAAAATACAAAATAGGGCTGGGGATATTGCTCAGTGGTTGAATGCCTCTGAGTTCAATCCCCAGTACCAAAAAATGAAAGAAAAAAAAAAGAAAACAAAAGCAAAAGATACTGTGAATTTTTAAAGAGACTTTATTTGATAACTTCCCTCAGAAGCATCTACTTCGCTTTTTTTTTTTTTTTTAGTTGTAGGTGGACCCAATAATTTTATTTTATTTACTTTTTATTTACTTATTTTTATGTGATGCTGAGGATCGAACCCAGAGCTTCATGTATTGTGGGCAAGCGCCCTACCACTGAGTTATAATCCCAGCCCAGAAGCATCTTTTTAAACAACTTTTAATTACTAAAAAATGTAATTATTTGGTGTCTCCTCCACTGCTTCTCAATGAAGCTGATTTACAAGTTTAAACACCCAGTTCCAGATTCATACATTTAACTGCCTGTTTGACATCTTATCTGTCTCAAAATCATCTTAAAATCAATGTATCCAAACCTGAGTTCAAATCTCTTCCAAACATAACTCTGTCTGGCTTCCCTACAATGAACGAATCACCATTCACTTGGTTAAACAAGCTAGAAACCCAGGCATCTTCCTTGCTACTTCTCTCTCATCTCACGTTCAACAGACCACCTGCTATGTCCTAAATATTTCTGGAGTCTAACTTCTGTCCATCTCCACCACCACCATGACCTGTTCTCTCTCGTCTGTCCTGTTACAATAGCCTCCCAAGTGACCTAGCTACATCCGCTGCTGCCCCCATCAATATGTTCTCCCCACAGCAGCTGGAATGACTTTTTATAAAATAGTACAAATCTGGTATCTTCCTCCTGCTTAAAATATTTCATTGCCTTCTCATATGTTTTAACCTAAAGACCAAACTCCATAGAACAACCCAATCCCTCCTCATAACAACTTCCCTCTTTCCCCTAGTTAGTAACACTGGTCTCTCTTAGTGCCTCATAATTGCTAACTCACCCCATCTAAAACTCATGTCCTCTGTTTGATAGCCTTCCATCCACAGCTCACCTAATTAGCTTTCACTCACATGTAAATGACAGCTGAGTAGTCCATTTTCAACACAAGTATCAGTTTTCCCTTCATTCACTCAACATTTATTCAGGTTGCCTACCACATGTCAGGCACTGTTCTGGGCACTTAAGGTTCATCAATGAGCAGACATAAAGCACTAGCTAGAAGAAACTTATAAGTTGGGGGAAGGATAAAGAGAGAAAACATAATAAATAAATTATATATCATGTGAGTAGGTGATAAATACCACTGGAATGGGAGAGGGGGCAGGGACATAGCAGAGTAAGGGGGACTGCATGTGCAATGATAGAGTGGACAGTTGAAATGCCAAATTGGCAGCCACGTTAGGTCCCATTGAGAAGGTAACACCTGAGCCAAGACCCAAAGATGAGGAGGGAGTTAGCCATATCAAGAGCTGACAAAGAATAAAAGCCAGGCAGGGACCCTAAGGTCACAGGACCTGGCTTTTCAAGGAACAACAGGGAGGCCAGTGTGGCTGAGATGAGTCAATGAGAGAGGAGAGTAGAAGAAAATGAGATCAGAGAGATAACAAGGCAAGAGGTAGCAGATCATTACAGAGCCTGGCAGGCCACTGTGAGAACTCTGGTTTTTATTGACTGAAATACAGAGCCATAAGGTTCTAAACAGAGAACTTACATTTAAAATAATCCCTTTGGCTGCTGTGGGAAGAACACTGTAGGGGAAAGAGAAAGGCCAGTGGAAAGAGAAAGACCAGTTAAGAGACTACTGAAATAATCCAAACAAAAAAAGACATTGATTTCCATGACCTGATTCCATGAGAAGACGGATTCCCCTATTATTCCATTACTTTTATTATTAAATACCTATCCCCCGCATGAAGAATAGTCCAACTCCATTATTGCGCACATATTTTTCTCAGAGTCTCGCACAGTACCTGACATACAGCAGTATTGAATGATTGAGTCTATTAAAGCTTTCACAGTGTGAAATGCAATACATATCTCATTCTATGACAGAAATAAAATCAACTTTATACCTAAGTTTTTTAAACTAACAATTTACATGTACAAGTATGATTTTGTTGGCTAAAAATAATAAATAAGCTGATGGTGAAAAGGTAAAACACTAACAGGAAAAGATCATTGTTGTACCATAGTGTCCAATTCCAATTCAACAAACTGATACACTGGCTTAAATCCTTTTCTGGCCTAAAATGTGGTTATTTGAATAAGTGACTGTTTTTACATAAAAGAATTTTCCCTCAGCTGGTTAGGTGGCACAAGCCTGTAATTCCGGCAACTGGGAAAGCTGAGGCAAAAGGGTTACAAGTTCAAGGCCAACCTTAGCAACTTAGTAAGACCATTTCAAAATAAAAAGGGAGGGGGGCTGGGAATGTAGCTCAATGATAAACACCCCTGGGTTCAGTCCCCAGTACCTAATCATCATCATCATTATCAATAAACTGACCACTTACAAAAACTGGAAATAAGAGGGCTAGGGTTGTAGCTCAGGAGGAGCAGAGCACTTGCCTAGCATGAGCGACACACTGGGTCTGATCCTTAGTACCACACAAAAATAAACAAACAAAATAAAGGCATTTTGTCCATCTACAACTACAAAAAAAAAATTTTTTTTTTTTTTTTTTTTTGGTACTGGGGATTGAACCCAGGGCACTTCAACCACTGAGCCACATCCCCAGCCCTATTTTATATTTTATTTAGAGACAGGGTCTCAATGAGTTGCTTAGGGCCTCGCTAAGTTGCTGAGGCTGGCTTTGAACTCATGATCCTCCTGCCTCAGCCTCCCAAGTGCTGGGATTACAGGCGTGCGCCACCACGCCCAGCCAAAAAAAATTTTTTTTAACTGGAAATAAGAAACATCATTTTGGTGACAAAAAATTTTTGCTGTGACACTATACCCAAACACATTAGTTCTTAAAATCATCCTCCCTGCTTCCAAGTCTATGTTACCAGAATTTTCTCTCTAAAACTCAAACTGGATCATGCCATCAATGCAAAATTTGCAACAGCCTGTAGGCTAAAGTCTAATAAAATACAAACGGCATACTTAATACTCTTCCCTTAATACAACGTTCCTAATTCCCACTACTTTGACATACCCTCTACTGCAGGCATAAAGAAATGATAGGGAGAAGGCAAACAATACTTGTTGTGTAAACCTTGATTGATCATGGTTCAAAAAAAATTATTTTAAAGGCAGACTGCACACAGGTCAGACATTAGAGGGTATTACAGAACTATTTCCTTGGATGTAATAATGGTAGAATTGTGACTTTGTAAAGAAAATGGCCTTGTTTATTGATCTATTGCAATGATCTGCATGTTGGTATGCCTCAAACTTCAAATATTAAAATCCTAACCTCCACCCAGTATTGGAAGATGGAAGCCTTTGAGAGTGATTAGGTCATAAGGGTGAAGCCCTCATCATTGGGATTAATGTCCATAAAAAGTGATCCACCAAGAGATCCTTCAAGCTTCCACCATGTGAGGATACAATCAGATGGCTTTGTCTATGAACCAGCCAGCCTTCACCAGACACCAAATCTGCAAGCACCTTGATCTTACACTTCCTGGTCTTCTGAACTAGGAAAAGTAAATTTGTTACTTGTAAGTTACCCAGTTTATGGTATTTGCTATAGCGGCTCAAATGGACTAAGTCAAAAAACTCACGCCAAAAAGTGGGGATGCTCCCAGTAACAAATACTTAAATATGTGAAAGCAGCTTTAGAAATCGGTAGGGGGTAAAGGCTGAAAGTTTGGACGTACATGCTGGAAAAAGGCTACCTTGTCACAATGGACCATTCCGTGACGAGTGAAAGCTCAGAAGGAAGGGGGGCATTGTGATACAGCAGGTTGGCAGAAAGGGACAATAAGAACCATTCTGTTGATGTCTCAGATAGAGATCAAAAACCTATCATGTGACAAGAAGGAAGGCAATCATTATTACAAATGTCAAAGAACTTGGTTGTATTTTGTTTTCGTTTTAGTCTTTTATGGAACGCAAAAGTTGTAAGCCATGAAATTGAGTATTTGGCCAAGTAAAAAATGTTATTTTGTTTTGTTTGGAACGGGTTCTTGCTATGTTGTCCAGGCTGCCCTCAAACTTCTGGGCTCAAACATTCCTCCTGCTTCAGCCTCCTGAGTAGATGTGACTAAGGGTGCACACTGGCTAAGGAAATTTCTAAGCAGTGTGACTTAGCTTCTCTTGCGTGCTTAGAAATGCATGAAGACAAAGATGACTTAAAGATGGAACTGTTAACCAAAAAAGAAGAACTTAAAACTGTGAAAATTTTCCCAGCCTATCCATACAAGAAAAAGTTGAAAGCTTGTTCAGAAGAGAACACGGGTGTGACCAAGTGACCATCAGATAAGGAGATTAATATAAAACAGTCATCTCAGTGGAAGCCAGGTGTTATTCACCGAGACAGCAAGAAGAACCCCAATGGTAAATGAGAAATCATTAGGACTGCCACCCTATTACAGGCCCAGAGTTCAAAAGTCCTAGCGATGAGTAATCACGCATGCTCACGATGTCAGCAACATACTATCGAACAGTTAAGCAAAATAATAATGTAAACCAAATGTGGTAAAATATTAACAGAGTCAAAGCTACTATTCTTTCAGTAAACTTCTCTGTTATGTTTCAATGTTTTGTTTTTTGTTTTTAATTTTTTTTTTTTTTTTTAGTTGTAGGTGGACACAATATCTTTATGTGGTGCTGAGAATGGAACCCAGAGTCTAACACATGCTAGGCAAGCACTGTTCTCCAGCCCCAGCCCCTTGGTTTTGTTTTTTTTTTTTAAAAAAAAAGGACAAAAAAAAAAAAAAAAAACAGAATTACCACAGGAATGCAGATTACTTCTACACAATCCAAGAGCTGATCCAGCCATAGCAAAATTCTACTTTATTCACCAAGGACATCCTTTCCTAGCTCCCTAGAAGGAGCCCTGCTTAGTCATCTTTGCATCCTCTGGAACTGATTGGTAAATGCCTACTCTCCCAGTTCAGAGAAATTGCTCCAGGTCCACAGTTTTTAACTCACGTAGGCAAATGGAACCCCACTGGCGAGCCAATACTGGGAAAGCAAAGTCATTAAGATGGAATTCAGGAAAGATCTATCAGAAGAATATTTCTAAGGGGCTCAAAGAAACGAACACCTTCAGGTAGCTACAAGCGTGATCCGTACAGTTAATGCCAACCTGGACTCACTGCTGTGCCTACCTGGCCAGGTTCATTCACCCACTCCATTCTTCCTGGACTAGCTATGTGCCAGGAACTGATCAAGCTTCAAACTTCCCTAGGCTATGGTCTTCTGGTATGTAACAGAAGTAATGGCCACATGTACCTCAGAAAGTGAGAATTAATGAGGACAAAGTGTGCATGTGGGCACTGAGTCCTGTCAGTCAACCACAAAGAAAACATACATACACATGACTGCTTTGTAGAGGGCATTCTGTTCTTGACAGCACCAACAGAACTGTCAAGAAAAACCTGTACTGGGGCTGGGGTTGTAGTTCAGTGGCAGAGCACTTGCCTAGTGGCACTGGATCCTATCCTTAGCACCAAATAAAAATAAGCAAATAAAATAAAGGCAGTCAGTCCATCTACAACTAAAAAAAAAAAATCTATACTGTTCTGGTTGAAGATGGTACATTATACATAAATATCTCATTTTTGCTCCCTCCTGAAACCCCACTTAAACTACAAAACTGATTTTTAAAAAAAAATCAACCCTTGCAGCACAGTGGTACACACTTGTAATCACAGCAACTCAGGAGGCTGAGGCTAGAGGATCACAGGTTTGAGGCCAGCCTCAGCAACTTTGGCAACTTCCCTTTCTCTCTTCATGGGGTTGGCAACTGCTCCTTCCATACCCTGGCAAGTGTGTGGTTTTCTTTCTTATTTTTTGTATTCTGGACTGGAAAACACCAGATCCAACAGACAATACAGGTATCACACTGAAAATCAGACATAAGGGACTATATGCTAAATGGAGGGAGTCTCAGCCTCTGTCTGCTCAGGAGACTGGCAGTCAGATCCTCTCCCTCCATCCAGCCAAGGAAATGCTTCCCTAGAGAATGTGAAAAGCTTAAGAAACGTGGTATAAAAATACTGGTAACAGGGATTCCCCTAACCTGAGACCCAGCCAGATCACTACAGGGAAACACAGCTGAAAAGTCTCATCTACTCCCTCAGAGTTGGCCATCACCTCCTTAGTCCCCTATTCTTAATCATAACAGAGTCGAGAATTACTATGCACTTAAGGAAACTTTGGATATGTGAGACACGCAGAGGACACACAGCTTGGGAGCCAGGGCCTATCACAGGCTTGTAATCCCAGCTACTCAGGAGCCTGAGGTAGGAGGACAGCAAATTCAAGACCAACCTGGGTAACTTAGAGACTGTTTCAAATTGAAAAATAAATAAATGAGATCCTAGCAGCTTGGAGGCTGAGGCAGGAGGATCACAAATTCAAAGCCACCCTCAGCAAATTCAGCAAGGCCCTAAGCAACTTAGCAAGACCCTGTCTCAAAATAAAAAATAAAAAGGGCAAGAGATGTGGCTCAGTGGTTAGTGCCCCAGTACCAAAAATAAATAAATAAATAGGACTAGGGATGTAGCTCAATGATAAAGAGCCCCTGAATCAATATCAATCCCCAGTAATGATTTTTAAAAAAAAAGGCAACTTGGAATAAATCATGCAGGAAAACTTAAATCACTCTAACCTTAGGGAGAAAAAAACCCCAGAATGTTAGCCTAAGAAACACTGAGACTGAAAAAAATAACCTTTGGAATTTAAAAACAAGACAGCAGAAACTTTTTAAAAAATCCAAACAGAAGGATAGAAAATAAGAGGTAAAATACAGCAATAAGTAGTGAAAAAATAAAAGACAGAAAACAGGTTAAGAAATTAGGAGACCATTACAAAAAGCTCATATATAAATGACAAAGTGTTTCCAAAGAGAAAAAAGAATGGGAAAAAATAATCAACAAAATATTTCAAGAATGTTTCCCCAGAAGAGGTGATCTTATATTTCCAATATTTGAAGGGCCCGTTGAAGGGCCTAATGGATGAAAAGAAACCCATGCATTATTTTACTTTTCAAAACCCAGACACCAAAATGTGGATTCTATGCAGTAAAGAGAAGAAAAACAAAAACAAAAATGAGTCACAAAGGATTAAGGAATAATAATGGCTTGGAATTCTCAACAGCAACCTAAAAGCAATATTACGATCAAACAATAACTTCAAAACTCTGAAGGAAAATTACTTCCACTAAAAATTCTTTTACCAGCCAAAATATCAATCAAGTATGAGGATAGATCAAAACATATTCAGTAATGCAAAGGTGCCAAAATAAATAACTCTTCTTCAGCTCCACTAGAGATAGTAAATCAATAAAGTAAATTAATATAACTGAAAAATACAGAATATAGGAATGACCCAACACAGGAGGGTTAAAGAGAATCCAGCTGTGCCCCAGAATCAGAAGATAACCAGGTCAGATTGAAGCAGTGCAATCAACGTCCTGGCTGCTCTAGCAGCTTTTAACCTGAGGACTGAATGCCCCTGAACATGACCCAGATTTCTATCTGTACTGGGCAGGGTTGGCTTGATCTTGAGCACATGCTAATGCAGTTCCTCCTCTCCTGCAGCCTGCAACCTGCACCAGCAGTGGCCATTTACTTCGCCGCCAGACAGGTTCAGTTTGACCCCTGATAACTGCAGGTAGGCAGAGGTGAGCTACAAAACAGAAATGAAGAGCAGACTATTCCCTCTGCTGTCCTTCCAATACTTGGTCCACACTAGAGTCCTCCAGATGCTCTGATTGGAGTGAACTGTTTCCCAGGACTCCCTTCCTCATAACTCCACCCCCAACTTCCTCAGAAAGTACCCCTATAAAGCAAGGAAAGCTAAAGCCATTCTGTTCAGCTCATTCTTTTCCTTCATCTAGTAATAACAATACTGTCCTATCCTTTCACAATCAAGTTTGAATTTATGATTATAAAACAAAAATTTAACCCCAAATTTAGGAAGCTCTACCATTTTCTAATAAGGCTGATTGGACTTCATTTTTACTCGGGGACATGAAAGTTTGTTATCATAGTTATTTAATGAACAATCCATTATTAATAAATCACTTTGGGACTGGAGATATAGCTCAGTTGGTAAAGTGCTTGCCTCGCAAGCAAAAGGCCCTAGGTTCAATCCCCAACACCACAAAAAAAAAAAAAAAATTCACTTTAACCTCTCTGCAGAAATTAATCAGTTACTATGATTTTATAGGCTGGTAGAGAAAACTGATCCCAAAATATTGTGATTTTGTTGCCCTGTAGAACATTAACCTATTATATCTAATGGAGCAATTTTATGGACATTCCTTTCCCAAGACACTAAATATTTATTCCTTTAATTCTCTTAAAACCAGGTCTTTAATTCTCAGTAACAGCTAACTTAAACTCTGAAACATGCTTATAATATGAGAGTTTTTCTTTTAACACTATTCACTCAAAACTAAATATACTATTTAGGATACATAGATGTGTATATGTATATTTATGTGTGTGTGTATATATATGCATATATATATGTAAAGCTTATATTAAAAAACAAGATTAATGTAATGTAAAAATCAGGATAGAGGCTACCTTTAAGAAAAATGCAAATGTTTACTCTTTAATCTTGTAGTAGATACAATGGTGATCAGTGCAAAAGTGTTTTTGTAATTTTATATATATATGTTCCATATATATTTTAGCACTTGAAATACATTTTCCATTAAACAAACATATTTTTTAAAAGAACAAATATTTCTCTTATTGTTGGCAATTCAAGAGGATTGCCACATGTACACAAAATGTCTGTTCACATTTTCCACTCCTGCCAAGCTGATCAAATGAAGCAATATAACCTTACTGTCAACACCTGTCAGTGGTAACAAGGTTAATAAATTTGCCATTATTTAACACAGTACTAAGAAAATTCTTCTGATGCAGTCTCAAATATAAAAGAACACAAATATTCTAAGAAATGCATTTAACTCACATACACTTAGCAACTGCCTTTAATTATAAAACTTTGAAAGTTATTAAAAGGTTCCTTCAGAAATAAAATCATACTAAAAAGTACAAAAAAGTAATCAGTTTTCACTACCTACTTGAAACTTATCTTACAATGCCAGAAGGATTTTTCATACAAGGCATCTAATGGCTAAAAACCCAAAACAACCAAAACATTCATGAATTAGAGACCAAAAATAAATTTAAAAAATTAGGGTATATCTAAACAGTGATATATTATGCAGCTTTTAAAAAATAAGGTAGGTTCATACATACTGATATGGAAAGAGTCCTTATATTATGTCAGTTGCCAAACAATATTATAGTATGACTCCCTCCTGGGAAGTGGCACTGGGGATATGAAGGGTGAATTCTTATTTGATATAATTCTATGCTACTTGAAATTTTTATTTATACCTAATATTAAGTAAGTTAATATTCTTATGTAATGTTTATATTGTTTTATACCTCAATGTCAATTTTCTCATTTAAAAAAGCAAATAAGGATAAACTAAAAAAAAATTCTTTAATTGGGCCCCAGAAGAGACTGGCAGTTAAGGCTGCTACAATTCTAGCTGGTATAAGAGGAATGGGGAGGTGGGGAGGGTGTGTCTCTGGAAGTGGAAAAATACATCTTCACCCTGCTCTGATTAAACCTGCTTTTCTTGTGCATCAATGTGCAATGTAACTTTTGGTTTTCATTTTAAGATCAAGAAGTCTCTCAACCCTATGCTCAGCTGAAATGTTCAACGTTTGAAACTTATCCAGGTTTGAAAGATAAGACAAATATGGAAATGAAGGTGATGAAAAAGGATGACAGGCCTGACAGTAAAAGTCTCTGGAGCTGTCCAGAAAAGGGATTTCTAGTACAAGTAGAGTTAAGAGCTTGAGAGAAGAGGTGGGATTCTCTGAAAGGAGTTTCGTGTTTTGAGAAAGAGAATGCTGATACACAGTCGGAAGCTTGAATTTCTGCGTCCTCACCTCCCATCGCACTATAAGCAGCAGGGAAAAGGCGAGCGCTGTCCATCTCACTGCTTTGGTGCGATACATCACAAAAGGTGAAATATTCACCTTTCAAGTATAAGTACCTCCCAGTGTTAACTAGGAAGCCAACTTACTGGTTAAATACCAAAACGGCCTTACCCACGACTACCACTGCCACAGTGACAATGCTCTGCTGCTACCTCTCTAAAAGGACACAACACTTATGATTAATTCCCAAAGGACTTTAGTTCCTCTTTCATTTCTCCTCCCCTTCTCTGTACTTGCCTGGCGTACTGATGGAGTCACAAAAGTGCACCAAACACGGACGATTCCTAGCAAAGGTTCAAAGTAGATGGAAGGGGAAAGAAGGGCCTGAGTCGCCCCAGACACTCGTCCTGCCGTGGAGGGGTCGCGCTGCGGCAGTGTCCCGTAGATCCTTCTTTCCCCTACCCAGCCCCTGAGAAGCTGGAAGGCAGGAGACGGACCCCTCTCCGCTTCTCTCCAGAAAGGCGACGGGTCGGTGAGATTACGCGGCGGAGAGGCCTGCCCGGACCACAGGGCCACGGTCAGCTGGAGACGACGCTGACCCGGACAAGAGGGGGCGGCAAGGCCCGCCCCGCAGGCTCGCGGGTGCTCCGTGGCCCGACTCAGCCTGCCGCGGGCTCTGGGAACACTGGGCCGGGCGGCGCCACGGCATCTCGCAGGCCGGGCCGCGGGGGGAACCTCCCCACGCCGGGGCAGCAGGCGTAAGAGAACTCCCTCGCACCCCTCCAGACGCCTGAGACCTGCCAACCGTACTCACCCAGCTTCCTCCGACCACCACGCCGACCCCAGGCGCGCGCGCAGGGAAGAGGAGGTTGCGCCGCCGCAGCGGAGCCGGCGTCCTCCCGCTCCACCTCAGCCCCGGGAGCCGGGAGCTTGCGGCGGGCAGGAGGGGTGGGCGCCGGTGGGGCGGAGCGAGGCGGCGTGCGCACCACAGTGACCAATCGGCGTGCAGCAAGTGGACTGTCGGGGGCGGAGCAAGATCCCAGAGGCGGAGCAGGACGCCAGGGGGCGGAGAAAGGGCGTTGGCGGGGCGCGGCGGGGCGTCGTGCGCACCAGCGACCAATCAGCGTGCAGTAAGTGGCCGGCTTGGGGAGGAATGGGGCGGACTCTGGAAGCGGGGCGGGACTCCTGGGGGCGGAGTGGAAACGTTGCTGCTACTGGGGACTCCAAAGCCGTGGTGGAGGCCCAGCGCCTTACAGTTTGTGGAAGCGTAGACCAAAGTGCACAGCATCTGTGAGATCACAGAGGAGCCCGAGTCTACAGGACAAGGTCTTCCTTTGCATATTGGCCTTCGAGTTCTGTCTGCGAGGTGCCCAAAGTAGGGCACGTGCTCCAAAAGGGTTCTCAGAAACAAGGTTTTTAGCGATGCCCTTTGCTAATCCCCGCAATTCAAAACCCGGCGCGGTTGTAAACACCTGGAATACTGGAAGGCTGAAGAGGAAAAATCACAAGTTCTGAGTGAGACCCTAAGCCACTTAGCGAGACCCTGTCTCAAAATAAAAAATAACAAAGGGCTGGGGATGTAGCTCAGTGGTAAAGCACTTGTGGGATAAATCTCCCGTAACAAAACAAAACACCCGAGCACTTGGAAAGTGACGTTACTTGTCCAAGGATACTCAACTAATACAGTTACCACCGCAACACAACTAGTCTTCTGATAGCACTCTGGTCTGACAACTAAAAATTTTTTGCTGTTTTTGTTTCCTTGTAGTGCTGGGGATCACCCATGCTACGTTAGCACTTTCTGACAGTTCTTTTTCTATCCACCCACCCAGATTGTGGGTCAAATCTCTATTGTCAGCCGGGCGTGGTGGCGCACGCCTCTAATCCAAGAGATTTGGGAGGCTGAGTCAGGAGGATCGCGAGTTCAAAGCCAGCCTCAGCAACTTAGCGAGGTCCTAAGCAACTCAGTGAGACCCTGTCTCTAAATAAAATACAAAATAGGGCTGGGGATGTGGCTCAGTGGCCAAGTGTCCCTGAGTTCAATCTCTGGTTCAAAAAAAAAAAAAAAAAATCTCTATTGTCTTTTCTAAAGGCACTACCTCTTGAATTTTCAACATAACTTGAATAACCTTTGGAAACCCTGTCTAAATTTTTTACAGAACATAAAAAATCATTTACTTGTTTGTGGACAAGACACTGATGAAATCCAAATTCTACCACTGGAAATCCAAATTTTAGATGGGAATTTTGCTTAAGCATAATGAAGTAAAATATTTTGTGTCATGTGATTATCACAAAATATCATCCTGGATCATGTAACTACTACAGATGTTATATATGTGCTGGGGTCTAGGTGCTCAATAAATATTTGTCAAATAAATTCCTTTTGCATCCCAATGATCAGAAGAGAGGACAAAGAAAGGATAACCCCCTTCTTTTTAAGAATCTGTCCCAACTGCTATGTGTGACATTTCTGCTTTCATTATGCGGTCAAATTAGTTACTTAACTACACTGCTAAGAAGGATAGAAGATGTGATTTCCATACTGGATATTGGGGGGCACCACTGGAAGTTTCTACCATAGTCGTAAGTCTGATTGCTTTTTATAGTTTTATTTCAATATTCTCTATGATTTTAAAAGCTTTGTTGCAGGAAAATACTTGTAAGAAAATGTTTACCTCCATATATGAAGAAAGATGCTTATTTTCTGTTTGGATGCACATACTTTGAGTTGCTTTTCCAGAGATTAGTGGGGACTTGCTCCCCTTATTTGATAAGCCTGTATTCTATAAAGAGAATCA
>JAJEJO010000121.1:1097636-1169909 GCA_020662805.1 Glaucomys volans | reverse complement strand
GACTTGCTCCCCTTATTTGATAAGCCTGTATTCTATAAAGAGAATCAAACATGGATTTAGTTATGGTTTTTAAAAGGTGGGCATTTGAAAGATTGGAATTAAGTTGCTGATGTCAGTATTTTAATATCAGGTTTATTTATTTTTTTACTTATTTTGGTACTGGGGATTGAACACAGGAACCCATTACCACTGGGCCACATCTCCAACCCTTTTTATTTTTTATTTTGACACTGGGTCTCCCTAAATCGGTTAGATCCTCCCTATGTTGCTGAGTCTGGCTCTGCACTTAAGATTCTCCTACCTTAACTTCCTGAGCTGCCAGGATTACAGGCATGTGCCACCACACCCAGCTTTAAGATCAGTTTTTGTTTTTGTTTTTGTTTTTGTTTTTTTGGAACCAGGGATTGAACTCAGGGACACTCGGCCTCTGAGCCACATCCCCAGCCCTATTTTGTATTTTATTTAGAGACAGGGTCTCACTGAGTTGCTTAGGGCCTCGCTAAGTTGCTGAGGCTGGCTTTGAACTCGTGATCCTCCTGACTCAGCCTCCCAAGTCGCTTGGATTACAGGCGTGCAAAGATCAGTTTTAAACATACTAAATCTTTAGTAAAATTGCAAATCAGCCTGAAAGGAAAATCCAAAAGAAAATAAAACTACACATACCCCAATACAAATGAAATTCTGCCATCAAGCTACCTATATGTATGCTTTATTAAGTTCCCATTACTTAAGGACCTTGAAAGACTCTCCTACGTTCTGGGGACTGTGACTTCAGGATCTTTTTCAGCTTTGGGAAAGGACCAGTTTTTTCTTTTGTTTTTATTTTTATACTGGGGATTAATCCAAGGTAAGAACACTTTACCACTAAGCTACACTCCCCATCCCTTTCTTTTTTTCTGTTTTTGAGACAGGGTCTTGCTTAGTTTCTGGCCTAAAACTTGCAATCCTCCTGCCTCCGTCTCCCAAGTCACTGAAATTACAGGCAAGTGCCACTGTGCCTGGCTAGGACCTGTTCTAAAAGACCTACTTCACCTAAAATTCAACAAATACAATCCAATCCAGGTAGAAACCTTCTAAGGAGAAGGAACAATGCAGGCTATCCTTCACACTAGGCCCCATGGATTCTAGTTTTTTCGTACTTTCTCAGAAACTTACTTGCAAAACTACTCTGATAGTGGAATTCACTTCCCACCTTTTGAGAGTACAAGCCCAACTGTACTACAGGAACTGAGAACACCAAAGCATGTTGTGTAAACATGTGCTGCTTCCCAGAATATTGTCTCTCTTCCTCAATAAATTTACAGGATTGTGTAACAAAAAGATCTCATGGGAGCAAGTCTTATGCCTCTGTTAGCTTGTGATATTCTGATAAGGGTGTCTTGAGAGTGTAGTCATATTCCCTGCAGAATAATTCTCTTTTGAAAAAAATGTAAATCCAGAACTGGGGTGCAGCTCAATGGTAGAGCACTTACCCAGCCTGCAGAAGACCCTGGATTCAATCCCCAGTACCATTAGAAGAAAAAAACTCCAGTGTAATCATGTTAGGTTAGACAGGCAGAATCAGATTTGCCTCTCAGTCCCCTCTTGTTTTTGTTCATTCCTTCTTCTTCATTTTAATCCGTGTAGCTCCTGGTCCATTGGACTGAGACTTTCAGAAATGTCCCACTTGGGGTCATTTTAAATTAGACTTTAAGGTATTTCATAGGACTGCATTTTCTGAAAAATATCCTTCATATCAGTTAAAAATGAGGAAATTCTGAAAATGCCTAGCAGTAGGGGAAAGAGCTTAGCTCCATTCTGATTTGGATGTTTTCAGAGGGAGGGGAAGTACAGAAGCTCACTAGAGTCAGAGAAGCAAAAAGAACAAAGACTTGGTTAGCGTGTGGATGAGATTAGGCCACCTGCATTTGTTGGCTGGCAGTGATCAAAGTTGGTCTCTGTTCTCTTGCAGAAGTCTGGGGGATCATCTCACTCTTTTGATGGTTGCATTTTTGAGAACTGCTCTGGTCCTTGAGAGATTCTCTGAGCTCCAAGAGATAACATATTAACTGTTGTAAGCAGTTTTTAGTAAATGCCTGGATACGGTGGAGCAAAGACTTGGGGTTTGTTAGTGGGGGTTTGGGGGGGGAGGGGTTGTTGTTTGTTTGTGTTTTTTGTTTTTTCCAGCACTGGGATTGAACCCAAGGGAGTTCTACCACTGAACCATGTTCCCGACCTTTTATTTATCTAATCTATTCATTCATTTAATTTTTTTTTTTTTTTTTTTTTTTGGTACCAGGGATTGAACCAAGGGTTTAACCACCGAGCCATATTCCCAGCCCTTTTTTATATTTTATTAGAGACCTTACCTCATCAAAGCCAGGTTGTTGCGGGTGCTGATGTCAACATGTCAGCCTCTTTTAAGACCCTGAGAGATGCAATACGAATATCACAGGAAGGACAGAGAATATTTGAGAAACTTGGAAAGTCCCCAAACCAGTTGTGGCTGCAGTGGGTCCTGCTTGGAAGGGGAGGACGTGAGATTTTCATCGTATGCCAATACAGAATAGCAACAAAAGATAGGAAAACAGTATTAGGTGTCCCTGAAGTCTTGCTGGGGATCCTACCAGGAGCAGGAGCCACCCAAAGGCTGCCCAAAATGCTGGGTGTGCCTGTTGTTTTTACCATGATGCTGACAGGTAGGAGCATTCACATAGACAGAGCAAAGAAAGCGGGACTGTTTGAACACGGGGACCCCAGGTAATTGTTAGCATGTTTCAAAGTTGGGCCTTATAAAGTTACTTGTTTTCTAAAAATAAGTTAATGTCTGGAATATTGATTAGAGTGAACCTCAAACTTTGAAGAAATGAGTCATGATTTTGAGGAATACAGTTTTTAAAACTTATCCATACTAAATGATTTTCAATATTACCCTGGTTCCTATAATTGGGCATCAGGTGTACAAAATTCAATTGAGCCATTATTTTTATATTAAAATACAGGTTTCATTATCTAGTATAACTCTCCTTCTGTGTGTGTGTGTGCGTGTGTGTTAGCAATAAACCTGTATGAAACTACCAACATGAGAGTGTTAACAATAATAGACATCTACTTATATGCTCCTTTCCCCCATACAATTACTTTTAAAATAGAATCCACTAGCCTGGTATGGTGGCACATGCCAGGAATCCAGTGACTTGGGAGGATGAAACAGGAGGATTGCAAATTCAAGGCCAGTCTTACAACTTAGCAAGACCCTCAGCAACTTAATGAGACCCTGCCTCAAAATTTAAAAAAGATAAAATAGAAAGAATGGGAATGTAGCTCTGTGGTAGAGTGCCCCTGGTTCAATCCCCAGTAGCACATGCATGCACAAAAAAATAGAAACCACTGTTCTGAATTGTGTGTTCATCACCCTCTTGTGTTTGTTAAAATTCAGGATTATTGAGATACCATACCAATTTGAGTTTTGACAAATGTACACAGCTGTGTAAACACTACTACAGTTTTAAAAATAGGACATTTCTAGTATGCAGCTTTTTGTCTTTCATTTAGAATAACATCTGGGAAAGCTATCCATGTTGTGGCTTATATCACTAGTTTGTTCCTTCTTATTGCTGAGTATTATTCTATTGTATAAACATGCCATAGTTGGTTCATCCATTCATGGAATGACAGACATTTAACTTTTCAGATTGGGGCTGTTCTGAATAAAGCTGCTGTGAACATTGATACACCAGTCTTTCTGCGTGAAGGGTTATGGAAAATAATATTCCTATAAAATAACTCCCCAAGAAAATGGAGGGACAGTGTGGCTCCAAAAGTGGGAAAGGAAACTGGTCAACCATTAAACCTCTCCCAGTGCATTCCTGACAACAATGGGCTCTGGGGGAAAGGGGCAGATGCTGAATGCTGGGCCCTAAACCATGGCCTTCCCCCATGACTAATCAGTCCTAAACGGAAGCACAGCCAACACCAATGGGCAAGATCTGAGTACTCATCCCTGGGATCTGGACTCTTATCTCCCCAGACAATGAGTTTCAACCTTTTTACAAGTGCCTTCCTAAATTAAGGTTTTAACCTCTTCAACTAGCCCCTGATTGTCAGGACCGTTCCCAATGATGACATCATTGTACCCTATAAAACCAAAGTCTCCTCTGTAACTGAGGGCCATTTTCCATCAGGAAAGTGGACCTAAATGACACCCGAATCTGCGAAGGAATAAAGGCCTCTGAATCCGACGAGGTCTGCCTCCCGTTTTCCTTGGTGCGCTTACACTGCGGACCCATTTCCTGCCTATTGGATGAATACAGAAGAGTGGATTGGCTGGTCCATATGATCAATATGTATCCTGCTTTCAAAAAGCTATCAGACTCTTTTCCAAAAGTGGTTTTATCAGTTTGCATTCCTACCGGAGTGATAACACTTCTAATTTCCAACTACTTTACGTGATAGTCTTTTTAATATTAAACATTCTAATAGGAGTATAGTAATATATCATTGTGATTTGGGATATTGTAATCACCAAACATACTGAATGTCTCTTTTTTTTTTTTTTTTTTTTTTTGATGGTACTGGGGATTGAACCCAGGGCCTTGTGCATGTGAGGCAAGTACTCTACCAACTGAGCTATATCCCCAACCCCCTGAATATCTTTTATGTGTTTATTTGCTTTCTCTATATCTTTGGTAAGGACTCCGTTCAAATTTTTTTCCCATTTTGTTTGATTTAGTTTTTCTTATTAGTGAATTTTCAGAATTCTTTATATATGAGGATACAAGTTCTTTATCAAATATGTGATTTGTAACTATTTTCTCCTGATGTGTGCTTTTCTTTTCATTATCTAAGGACGGAATATTTTTTTCTTTGCATATGAATATCCAAAGGCTCTGGCACCATTTGTCAAGATCATTCTTTCCCAGGTGAACTACCTTGACACTTTGGTCAAAAAATCAATGGAGGACTGGGTTTGTGGTTCTGTGGTAGAGTGCTTGCCTGGCATGTGTGAGGCCCTGGATTTGATCCTCAGCACCACATGTAAATAAATACATACATACATACAGGCATACATAAAATAAAGGTCCATTGACAACTAAAAAAATATTTTTTAAAAAATCAATTGACCCTGTATGTTTGTATCTATAATCTGAATTTCCTGTTTCCCATTATCTATATGTTTCTCTTTAAAGCAAACATCACATTGTCTTCATTAGTGTATTTTATAGTAAAATCAGGCATTATATGTTCTCAAAAATGAATGAGGGCCGGGCGTGGTGGCGCACGCCTGTAATCCAAGCGACTTGGGAGGCTGAGTCAGGAGGATCGAAAGTTCAAAGCCAGCCTCAGCAACTCAGAGAGGCCCTAAGCAACTCAGTGAGACCCTGTCTCTAAATAAAATACAAAATAGGGCTGGGGATGTGGCTCAGTGGCCAAGTGTCCCTGAGTTCAATCCCTGGTTCCAAAAAAAAAAAAAAAAAATGAATGAGATCACTGAGTTTCACGTATGTCTACTGTATTCATTATCTATTGCTGTATAGCAAATTATTCCAAAACTTAAAAACTTAAAACATCAAATGTTTATTTATTATCTTACACACTTCCCAAGGGAAAGCACTCAGGAAGCAGCTAAATGGGTTGTCCTAGCTCAGGATCTCTCAGGAGCTTATTTATATCAAGCAGTCAACTGAGGCTACATTCATCTGAAGTTTTGACTGGGGCTGAACTCTGATTCCAATAAACCTCATTCACATGGCTGTTGGCAGAAGGCCTCAGTTCTTTGCCATACGTTCCTTTCTCTAGACATGGCAATTGGCTTCACCGAGAGCGAGAGTGAGAGAGAGAGAGAGACACACCTACTAATTTAGTAATATTTGATTCTAAATTAATTAAAATACCTCGAATTTCCTCTGGTGTGTATTTCCATTGAAATACACCACAAATGCACTTCAGTAGGTATATGATACTGACAATTCAACTACTATAGACTGTGGTACCATCAGAAATGTTTTTCTGGGGCTGGGGTTGTGGCTCAGTGATAGAGTGCTTACCTGGCATGTGTGAGGCCCTGGGTTCAGTCCTTAGCACCGCAAATAAACAAATAAATAAACAAACAAACAAATAAATAAATAACATAAAGGCCCATTGACAACTAAAAATATATTTTAAAAAAAGAAATGTTTTTCTGAAATTGAGTACAACTCCTGGTAAAATTCCCAAGAAAATAAAGCATAATTATCTCACAACTTTTCACAATAGCTATATCTGTGAATATATTAGTGTATTTAAAATCATGCAAATATGATGATTTTAGGTGTAAAGTGGAATTGCATTCTAGGCTCAGATAATTACAAGCAGGTTTTTCCACATGAATGTTCAGTGGGACATTTGAAAGTCAGGTAGGACATGGAACAATTCCTCATTGTGGTTGACTGCCGTGCATTTGGCAAAACATTCCTGGCCCCATCTCCTAAATACCTGTGATATGATGTGATTTTCAAAATATTTAGCAACCAGTATGGCATGGACTTACCAGATAATCAGAATGGATGCCAGCCAATGGCACCAATCAATCAAATAGAAGGTCTGGTGGTAACTTTCCTCCAATCTTGTGTCCACTAAGGATTCCAAAAAATATGTTCTGGGAGATAGTAACACCTCTACTGAGAACACTGATTTACTAATCATGACCCCACTCTGCAACCAGGATTTCGTGTTCATATCTCTAAGAAATACAACAATTCCGAAAACTTGATTGTCTCATTGGCAAATGAGAACATTGAAACTCAGGAAAGTCATAAGCCAAAGAGTGGTAAAACCTGTATCTGAATTAAAATCTCTCTAGCTTCAAAGCTCATTCATCTCTACCACATCACAATGGCTCTGCTCATTGGTACTGTTATGGACAGTTAGGGAGGGAGTCAGGGACCTCATGTAAAATCAAGGACAATGATGATAGCCCAACTAGAAAACACACTGGACCTGAGGTGTCCCCCAAAACCACAGGGAATGAAATTGTTGAATTTTCAACTTCAGAGGCTGTGACTCATGTGATCTTCTCCAGTCTCCTGCTGTGCTGCCAACAACTTAGGGTAGCATCTGAGTAAGGACGAGGATCTCAAATCTGACCAATTGCAGACACCCTGAGTTCCAGTTCCACCTCTGCCAGTTTCAAGCTGTGTGACCTAAAGTGTCAATCTCTCTGTGCCTCAGTCTCATCTCTTAAAAAAAAATTAATATGAGAGTACTTATGTGTTTGGCTTAAATACAAGGTTTCTCCCAAAAACTCATGTGTGAGACAATGCAAAAATGTTCAGGGGTGAAATAATTAGATTATAAAAGTTGTAACCTAATCAGTGGACTAATCCACTGATATGGATCAACTGGATGGTAACTGTAGGCAGGTAGGGTGTGGTTGGAAGAGGTAGGTCACTAAGGGTGTGCCTTTGGGGTTTATCTTTTGTCCTTGGTGAGCAGTGTTGTCTTTCTGCTTCCTGGATGCCATTTCAGGAACTGCTTTCCTCCACCATGCCCTTCCACCATGATGTTCTGCTTCACCTCAGGCCCAGAGTTATGGAGTCAGCTGACCAAGGACTGAACCTCTGAAACCGTGAAACATTTCCTACTCTACATTTTTCTTGCCAGGTCTTTTGTCCACAACAACAGAAAAGCTGACTAAAATACTATGTCATAGGGTGGTTGTGGGGATTAAATTAGTGAATGAAGGAAAGCAGGCACCAAGTGTGAGCTAATTCCACCTGCTTTGAACCTCAGAGCTTATGTCTCCTCAGCAACCATGACTCACTCCCAACTCATGATTATTGCCATTACGACATATCTCATTCCAGACTCATGATAACCTCAGCTTGTGATTCTTGTCTCTGTACCTATAGTCTCTGTGTAAACTTGCACTGCTATTTATTTTTTTGTTTCGTATTGGTGAGTTCTAATTTCCATGAAAGTATACAACATTACCATACAGTATTAACAAATAATGACATTGAGCTAAATTTGATGATTTGGAAATATCTTGAAGATATTTTAATAAACAGATGAAGAAAAAGGTATAGAACAGTATCTACGGTGTGTTTACATTTTTGCATGTGTTTTCAAGAGAAAGAGAAAGAAACACTGTGCGCATGTAAGTTATACATATTAATTTTTGGAAGGACATTGTGGTGGCAGGATAATGATTCCCCCAAATATGCCCTCATCCTAATCCCCAGAATCTATAAATTGTTGGAGGCAAATGGATTAAGATTGCTAATCTGTTGACCTTAAAATAGACCCATTATGTTGGTTTTCCTGGGTGTGCACAATGTAATCCCAATATAATCTTAAAAGTGGAAGAAGGAGGCAGGAGAGAATCAGAGTGATGCGACATGGGAAAGACTTACTGGCTTTGAAGATGAAAAGGCCACAAACCAAGAATGCAGGCAGTCTCCAGAAGCTGGAAGAGACAAGAGAACTGACTCTTCCATAGGAAAAATCAAGAGGAGCATGACCCTCCAAACACCTTGATTTTAGCCCAGTAAGATTCACTTACGGCAGGAGGTAGGATGTCTATTTTTTTTGGGGGGGGGTGTACTGGGGATTGAACCTAGGGGCACTCCACCACTGAGCCACATCCCCAGCCCTATTTTGTATTTTATTTAGAGACAGGGTCTCACTGAGTTGCTTAGGACCTCGCTAAGTTGCTGAGGCTGGCTTTGAACTCGAGATCCTCCTGACTCAGCCTCCCAAGTCGCTTGGATTACAGGCATGCGCCACCACGCCTGGCGGGATGTCTATTTTTGCCACCGTTGGACATTAGTGCTCCAGATCCTCCTGGTTTTGGATTTTGGGACTTACACCACTGGTCTCCCTGGTTCTCCAGCTTGCAGATGGGACTTTGTAGCCTCCATAATCGATCACAAGATTCATCCTGATTCAGGAGACAGTTCTCAGACAGAGCCTCATTCATTCAGGTACAAGAACAGGAAGAAAAGAGTCCATTGATATGAAATGCAGATCATCTTGAGACAGTGAGGCACCAAGCCTGCAGAATCGTCACTGTCCATCCACAGTGAAGATCAACTCCATGACCATTGAGGCTCCCATCACAAAGGTTATAAATATAATCAGTGCAGCACCCCCCACCTCAAAAAGCCACTCAATCACAGTAACAGAAGCCTTGGACAGAGTTCCAAAACTGCTATGAACCACAGAGTTTTACTCCCCTCAGCAAGGTACCAACATGAAGATCCTCTACCAGTGATCTTGTTGGATGGCTTGAGAAGGTTATCAAGAAATGAGTATTGACAGAGAATGTGCACCAGAGTCACTGTCACCCCACAATGCCGATAGCCATCAAGGATGTTCCCCCTGTGTTGCTTAATTACTTGATAAGGAGGAAATGAGACTTTAACATTTTTTAATAGGAAATGGTTGTGCACAAAAGGCCATTGGTTATCTAGGCTTAAAGGTCTTCACTCAGCTTGGAGTATGTGAATTTGATTGATTGATTGATTGATTTGTGGCACCGGGAATTGAACCCAGGGATGCTTAACCACTGAGTCACATCCCCAGCCCTTTTTTTTGTATTTAGAGACAGGGTCTCACTGAGTTACTTAGGACCTACCTCATTAAGTTGCTGAGGCTGGTTTTGAACTCACGATCCTCTTGCCTCTGCCTCCTGAGCCACTGGGATTATAGGCATATGCCATCATGCCCAGTGAGTATGTGAATTTTTAAACTGTTTTGAAACCACTCTTTAGGCCTGGCTCCAAGTGATTACATCAACTACCACTCCTCCAATGCTCACCATGACTCCGCCCATGCTGCAGACATCCTGCCTGCCACAGCTTTCTTTCTTGGAAAGGAAAGAAGGAAGGGAAGCCTTAATCCACTGGATGAGGTGGAAGCCTTGATTGCTACCACAGTCCACGACTGGATCACCTGGGAGAGACCAACCCGTTCCTGTATGATGCAGGCAATGAGCTTGCTGTGCTCCACAACAGCACTGCCATCTTGGAGAGTTATCATGAAGCCCTGGCCTTCCAGCTCAAGGTCAAGGGTGTCAAATGCAACATTTTCAAGAATATTGATAGGAACCATTATTGAAAGCTGTGCCAGGTTATTATTATTATTATTATTATTATTATTATTATTATTTATTTATTTTTGCGGTGCTGGGGATTGAACCCAGGGCCTTGTGCTTGCAAGGCAGGCACTCTACCCGCTGAGCCCAGCCCCTTATTATTGACATGGTTTGGCAACAGAGATGACAAAACGCTTTGAACATGTGGACAAATTTGTGAACACCATCAACAAACTGACGGCAGCTGAGATTGAGGGTAGCGCCTGTGAATGCAATCCCACTGGGAAGAGCTTTCCTGAAAACTAAATCACAATCAAGTGTTTGATGATTATGTGTGCTGACATGACCAACCAATGCCGCCTCTTGGACCTGTGCATCGAATGGATCAGGAGGATCTCCAAGGAATATTTTGCATGAACTAATGGAAGTGGTGATGGCAGTGTTTGACCAGAACATCAGCAGCATGCCCAAGTCCCAGATCTCCTTCATCGACTGCTTCATAATAGGCATGTTCAATGCATGGTATGCCTTTGCACATCTGCTGGTCCTCATGCAGCACTTGGTGGGTAACTCCAAACACTGGAAGAGAGTAGATGACTGTTGTGGTTTGTATGTGAGGTGTCCCCCCAAAGCTCATGTGTGAGACAATGCAAGAAGGTCAGAGGAGAAATGATTGGGTTGTGAGAGTGTTAACCCAATCAGTGATTTAATTCCCTGATAGGGATTAACTGAGTGGTAACTGAAGTGGTAGGGTGTGGCTGGAGATGAGAATTGGGGGCGTGGCTTTGGGGTATATATTTTGTATCTGGCCAGTGGCATCTCTCTCTGCTTCCTGATCATCGTGTGAGCTGCTTCCGTCTGCCACACTCTTCCATCATGATGTCGGGCCTCACCTCGAGCCCCGAAGAATGGAGCCTGTTGTCTATGGATTGAGACCTCTAAAACTGTGAGCCCCTCAATAAACTTTTCCTCCTCAAATCATTATGGTCAGGTCATTTAGTCACAGCAGGTAAAAATCTGACTAAAATGATTATCTAAAGTGCAAAATCTCAGGCTTTGTCTGACAGCTAAAGCCAAGCCAGAGAAGGGGACCTCTTGATCTCCAAAAGGCACTCTGAGGCATAGTAATGTAAACAAGAGGCCTTCCTTTGCAATGACAATGACAGGTATAGGGTAACAGAGCAAATGTTTAATATGTGACCTTGAATCATGCAAGTCCCAAAAGTTCTTCTTTAGAAAGTTATGTTCCATGAGAAAAATATCTACCTGTGCTTTCGAATGATCACTTAGTGACAGAACAAATACTTGGCAAACTCCTCCGCTGTGCCATCACCCTGTGAAGCCTTGTCACACTGTGGAGCTGAGTCATTGTAACTAGCTGGACAGAAGAAACAAAGACTGTGGCACCTGTGAACCCATCCCCTGGATGGTGACCAAGTAGCTTAGCGAGGGTTCAGCTCATGTCTTACCATAAAAGTCCCCACCACCAACAGCTTGACTGTTTTCCTCAAGAAAAGGACTCATAAGAAGTTTATCTGAACAGTTTTTCTAAGGAAAGTTTTTCTAAGGAAAAAGCTACATAAGTAAAAAAGAGCTACATAAGTAAAAAAGGGCAAAAGAGCTAGACCAAATGATTGACACACTAGTTAGCTTCCCAGCTTCCAGGGCTAGGTGGTTCTCCTGGTTGATAGGATGACATGCAAGTTAGAAGGCAGCCCTGGCCATGTGAGTGCCCCCTCTTGACGGGTCAGCAGCCTCCTCAGCTCTCTTTCCTGTGAAGAGGCTTCATCTTAAGAGAAAGCCATCCTGATGGAGGAGGGAGTGGCATTGTACTTGGGGGAAATTCATGAACTTCCTTACTTCTGGATCATGGTGGCAGCCATCCGGCACTATACTGAGTATTATATATAAATCATTACATCTGAATGGCTTTGAAAGAACTTTTCTTTTTTAAATTTTTTTTAGATGTTGATGGATCTTTATTTTATTATTTATAGGTGGTGCTGAGAATCGAACCCAGTGCCTCACACATGCTAGGCAAGCATCCTACCACTGAGCCACAGCCCCATCTCCAAGCTTTTCTTTTTTCTTTTTTTTTTTTTTTTTTGGTACTGGGGATTGAACCCAGGGGCACTCCACCACTGAGCCACATCCCCAGCCCTATTTTGTATTTTATTTAGAGACAGGGTCTCACTGAGTTGCTTAGGGCCTTGCTAAGCTGCTGAGGCTGGCTTCGAACTCGCGATCCTCCTGCTTCAGCCTCCCAAGTGCTGGGATTACAGGCGTGCGCCACCGCACCCAGCCAAGCTTTTCTTTTTTTAAAGAAAAAAATTTATATATATTTGCTGTTTAAAATTTTTATTAAACACCAGGCATGATGGTGCATGCCTGTTATCCCAGCAACTTGGGGAGCTGAGGTAGGAAGAACACAGATTCAAGGTTAAACTCAGCAACTTAGCCTCTAAGCAACTTGGCAAGACTTTGTCTCAAATAAAAAACATAAAAATAAAAATAAAAAAGGACTGGGGATATGGCTCAGTGTTAAGCGCTCCTGGGTTCAATCCCCACTACCCCCCCCAAAAGTTATTAAAACAATCTAAAATTTTTAAAAATCCACTTAGGGTTTCTGAACTATAAGATAATAAATGTGTGTTGTTTAAGCCACTAAGCTGGTTGTGATTTGCACCAGCAACAGAAAACTAATACAGCTAAACATGAAATTATTAATGGCAGTTGGACCTGGGAAGTAGACTCTATAGGTCCGGATAAGGGGATTCTAGAATACAAGGGAATTGCTTTAGCCATGTCTACCTTATACATTCTCACACACACACACATACACACACGTATGTATATGTATATACATGAACACATATGTATGTATTTTCATAATAATTTTTTCCAAAATAAAGACTCTGATTTATCAGCTTATCTTGTGCCATGTAACACTTCACTAGCCAGTTGGATACATCTGTGGGGCTGTGGGCAGGCGGCTACCTTAAGTGACACATTTAGAACGGATCTCTTGGGACCAAAAGCATAGGTAGACACTCTTCCTTCTCTGCCAGCGCCCAGACACTCAGGAGAAACTAATTCCAGAAAGCCATGGAATTGTGACTTTGCAAGGCCACTTTTTCCTGGTCAGAGTTGGGGAGGAGAGGGAAAGGAGAGCAGGTAGATTTTCCCCACAGACATGGGGCGACATGTAATGGGAAACAGGAAATTGAAATCTTAATTACTTGCCTTTTGTCACCTGCTGAGGTTTAGCATGAAAATTTTTGTGTATGTAATTAAAGACCATGTTTTCTCTATTCCTTTGACAAGATATAATTTTCTTTTTTTTTTTTTCCCCAGTGCTGGGGATTGAACCACTGAGCTATAATCCCAATCTCTGCATTTGCTGCTTTTATCTGGCTTTTCTCCACTTTATGTATTCTTGTTTACATAAGGCCACTAATCAGTTTCTTGAGAGTAACAACAATTGCTCTAAGAATGCCTCTGGCTAGGCATAGTGGTGCATGCCTGTAATCCCAGAGGCTTGGTAGGCTGAGGCAGGAGGATCACAAGTTCAAACCCAGCCTCAGCAACTTAGCAAGACCCTAAGCAACTCAACACGACCCTGTCTCTAAATAAAATATAAAAAAGTCTGGGGATGTGGCTTAGTGGTTAAGCATCCCTGGGTTCAATCCCTGGTACCAAAACAAAACAAAAGTGAAGGATTCAGTAGCCAGATGCCCTGCCTGGGAACACTGAGTTTGTTTTTTCCAAAACTTGATACATAATAATCAACTTTTGCTATAGATGTAAAAACACATAAATTTAAATTCATTAAACATTGATGGTTGCTTTATATTTGATGTGACTGAAAACAATTTTCTAATATTTTTATGCTTCCAAAGACATTTCTTGTCTATAGAAAAGGAATGATCAACCTACCACCTTTGGGGGCATTTAGTTTTTTCTCTTTGTAAAACAATTTTGTACTCACTATAAATATTCACTCATTTAAAATGCACAATTCTGTGGATTTTAGTATGTTTGTGGAATTGTGCTACATCACCACAATTTCAGAACATTTTTCTACCCCGATTCAAAAAACCCTCATATCCATTAACAGTCACTCTCCATTTCCTCCCAAACCCTATAAGCCCCAAACAACCACTAATTTGCTTTCTAGCTTTATAATAACCTATTCTAGATTTTTAATATAAATGGAATTTTTTTAGGGGGTGGGTAATGGGGATTGATCTCAGGGGAGTGCTTTACCTCTGAGCTACATCCCCAGTACTTTAATATTTGTTTTTCTTTTGAGATAGGGCCTTGCTAAGTTGCCCTACATTGCCCTGGAACTTGTGATTCTCCTGCCTGAGTCTCCTAAGTCACTGGAATGGTAGGTGTGTACCACTGTGCCCAACCAATTATTTCCTTTTCAAGACTTCCAGTAGCTTTGTCATGAAGGCTTGACAGAGCAGTGTCAGCCAATTCAAAAAATTCACTGAAGCTAGCAAGATCAGATTTGAAATCAAGGCTTCTCCAAGAAAAGAACTACGGAACATTTTTCTCAATAAATCTTCAATAAAAATAAGAATTTCCATTTATTATTATTATTATTGATTGATTGATTTTTTTGAAACCAGGGATTGAACTCAGGGACACTTGGCCACTGAGTCACATCCCCAGCCCTATTTTGTATTTTATTTAGAGACAGGGTCTCACTGAGTTGCTTAGGGCCTCGCTAAATTGCTGAGGCTGGCTTTGAACTCTCGATCCTCCTGACTCAGCCTCCCAAGTTGCTTGGATTACAGGTGTGCGCCACCACGCCCAACTTCATTTATTATTATATTAGCACAAGAGCACATATAACAATATTTACACTGAAGTGTTCATTATGCATCAGAAGCTGTGCAGGATTCTTCACATATAATGTCTCTTTAACTCTTACAACACTGACCATTATTCCTGGGATGAGAAATTTGTGTGTCAGTGAAGCTCAGTAATTTGTCTAAAAGCACATGCTTATAGAGTGGCAGAGCTGAGATTTCAGCCAGGGCTCCCGTGCTTCATGTTCCACAATCCAGTTAGGACTCCTGTTTATCTCAACGCCCTGAGAGTCTCCTGATCTTATCTGCATCCGTCACAGTTCTGAGTCACAGAAGGCAGTCCCCACTGTAATAGAAAGAGTGCTCATAACTGCACTGAAGAACTGGCTGGGTGAGAAAACCACCTGCCACAGCCACCACACTCTTGAAGCTGTGAACTTGGCTGCCATTGCCACCAGAACTGAGGCTTTTTCTGTGCCAGGAATTCCACCTGGCACTCACTGCCTTCCTGCATCAGTGAAGTGGAACCACAAAGAAGCAGTGTGTTACCTGCCGCATCTCATCCTGCACTTGTGTCTTCCAAGGTCAAGGTCTATTGGCAGAGCCTAAGTCAATAGCCCATTTCTGAGCATATTTAAGAAAATTAGGGATTTTATCTCCAACTAAGTTCAACTTCACAGGTCTGGCTTCCTACTGGAAGGAACCAACCAGATCAATGATGCATGTTACCATAAATATGGGCCTTTTGAAAGATGACAGTACCCAAAAGTAGAACAACTGTTCACATCATCATTTAAGCAAAGCTCAGAGCATCTTAAGGCTTAATTTTAGGCAAATCATGGTATAAACTGTGTGCTAGGGTTTAGATATGGTTTTAGTATGTTCCCCAAAATTTCACGTGTTGGCATTTTAGTCCCCAAGGTGGCACTATTGGGAGGTGGCGTGGAACCTTTAAGAAGCAGGGACCAGTGGGAGGTCCTTAGGTTAATTGGGGGTGTGCTCTAGGAAGGGACTAATGCATTTCTCAATTTCTCATGTGACCCTTGTTATTCTGGCAAGAGGGTGTTATGAAAGTCTGAGCCTGGCCCCACCCAGCATCTCTCTGGCTTCCTGTTTCCAGATAAAAATCTCTCTCCCTTACACAGGGACTCCTGCCATGATAAGATGCAAACAAGAGGGTCCTCACACTAAAGCAATGCAAGGACCATGACCTTGAACTTCCAAAACTGTGAGCTAAATAAACCTCTTATTCATAAACTCAACCCTCCTCAAATAATAAATTGTAGTAATACCAAAGGGATTGATATATTTGATGGAATGGAAGAGTTAAAAGGACAAGGACCCTGCATGTGACTGAATAGAAGAGTTGAACAGACGAGGACCCTGCACTGGGCTCATCCACATGGGACAAAGATCCATCTATAAACTTCAGAGCAGCTTTGCCACCAGACCAAGTGCTTCTTGCTAGAAGGTCTTCAAGTGCACAGATGTCTTCTTTACCTTTACATAACAGGTAGGACCCCTCCACCCAGCAGGGGTAGTCTCTCTTGGAACAAATGTTAAGATTACTGGGGTATATTTGGATGTATCTGTCCTGCAATGGACAACCTAAGTCTCTCTTAAGGGAGGAGGGATGGTATTCATGTCAATCATCCAAGGAGGATGTAGGTCCTCCCATAGGCAGCCAGACATTTGAAGTTGGTTTTCACAGGAGAGAATATCCCTGTGTCCCTTGGCCCTACTCTCTGGGGTCTAGATTTGGGGAGTGGATGCATGGTCAGGGCACTTCAGGGCTTTCCTGGAAACAGGAAGATGGTGGGCTCTGCCATCCCACAGCAGGCTGGGAGTTGGCCCCGGAGGCAAACTGAAGAGGGCCAGGGATAAGGATGTCCCATTCTAGGGATTGTCTTCCCTTCCCCTATGTCATTCTGAGCCCTGAGGAAAGGAAAGTGGTATTTAAAGGCTCCAATCTTGTCCTAAGCAGGCAGGGGAATTACGATTTTTGTGGGTCTTCTCTTCGGCCACAGTTGTAGAGGGGCATAGTGTCCCTTGCCTGGAACCAAGGTGGTAGTACTGAGTAAAGTCAGTATCCAAGGGCTACATCTGAGGCTGAGGGGTCCATTTGCCTCCACTCCTCAATTATAGATTTTCTGAGAATTCAGATAGGGAAATGATGGATTCCCTTTCACAACTTCAATAAATGTGTGTTGAATGAACAAAAGGGAGGGAGGGTGGTGCTTCCAGGAAGAGGCAAATCAGCAAGAGTCTTCCTTAGGCCAGCGCCGGGTACTGCAATGCCTCAAAAGGTTCCTGAGGCCCAGTGAAGCGGACCCAGGTAGTTGGTGGCCAAAAAGTGTATCAGGTAGTAATGTGCCCAAGCACAGAGGAAAGGTTAAAGGGACACCAGGCCTGGGAGGACGATCCCTAAGAACCGAACTAGGTCATGGGGGAAATGATGAGGAATAGGAAGAGGAATACAACTGTCTTCTCCAGGGATTTCAACTTTAGTCCCGATGTGCCAGCAAAGGTACTGAAGCCAAGACTCAGGTGAACAGAACATGAGCAGAAACCATCTAGGAAACAGAAGCTGTAGTGACTTGAGACTGTAGCCTCGGCTTCTTGGGCCAGAGCCCTGGTCTTAGCATTTGAAGAATGAGTTGTCGAGACAGGAGCTGTGGAAAGGCTAAGAACCTCACAGAGTTGGATATGTGCCTATTAGTGAGTCCAGGAACCTCAACAAATGACCAATAAACAGAAAAGCTGATGGTGAAAAGGCAAAAACTAACAGGAAAAGATCAGGGCTGTACTGCAAGTGTCCAGTTCCAATTCCACAAATGGATAAACTGGCTCAAATCCTTTTGGGGGGGGTCTGAAATTTGGTTACTTAAATAATTGAGGCTGTTTTTACGTAAAAGAATTTTCCCTCAGTTGGACATGGTGAGGCAAACCTATAATCCCAGGACTCTGGATGCTGAGGCGGGAGGACCGCAAGTTTGAGGCCAGACTCAGCAACTTAGTGAGATACTGTCTTAAAATAAAAAATAGAAAGGTTTGGGGGTGCAGCGCAGTGGTAGAGTGCCTCTGGGTTCAATCCCCAGTACCATCAAACAACACCTTTCCTCATAACACGGAGAATGTATGTCACAGCCAGTTTCAACACTGTTAATAAAAAAGATTTTATCAGGGTTTGGTGGTGCATGCCTGTAAAACCAGTGACTTGGGGGCTGAAGCAGGAGGATCACAAGTTCAGTCAACTTATTGAGGCCCTAAGCAACTTACTGAAACCTGAGATCCTACCTCTAAATAAAATAAATAAATAAATAAATAAATAAATAAAAAGGGCTGGAGATGTAGCTCAGGGCAAAACATCCCTGGGTTCAATCTCCAGAAACAAACAAGATTTTTAAAAAGATTTAAAAGCCTATCTATTTAGGAAGGCAGCCAAAAATATGGATATTACTACTAGTTGATTATACAACGGACCATTAAATAATCATTAAAGTAACTTTATTAAGATAAACATTTACAAACACAAAGTGCACTGTGCTGAAATTAATGACTGAAATTTTCTGGTAACCCTTACCTTCACACCGTTCAACATTCAACATGGCTTCATTCATGTGTTTGCTCCATGCAATCAGCCTTCACACATCGAACTCCCATTTTTAACAAGATTCACAGAATTACAGGCTTCTAAAATGTTCTGGAACTATGACTCTTATTAAAAAGCTACACTTTACAGTGTTCACAACTTTTATTTTATAGTAACAGAGTACTACCATTATAGAAGCCAAATGATAGATAACTCAATGAAAAAAAATCACATTATATCAATTAATATCCCATGATCTAAGCAGAAAGGCCCCAAATCATGTATTGAAGATGTACATTTGTTTTTGTTTTTACTATCGCACTCTTCACAAAATAATTCTTTCTTCCAAAATCACGAGTCCTAGGTGAAGCACATCTATACCACAGTGCTCTGGGGACAGGCCAGCTCCTTTTCACCATCTTCTACTTCCTTCCAGTTGCCTAATTCTGTGGCAAAAGCATTTAACCAAACTTTAAAAAGTCACATTTCCTGAAAGTGGATAGGTCACATCCTCAAGAATTTCAATCTCTTGTTATTTGCCAAAGATGCAAATGCATGAAATTTAGATATCGTAATCTTCTTCTTCTTCTTTTTTTTTTTTTTGCTTTTATACTTATTTATTTTTAATGGGCAATTATCTTTATTTATTAAAAGGTCTGAAAGACAGGAAACTGGGTCCATAAGATAATAAGTTAGGATCTTCACATCACTGAAAAGCCTCTGGAAAATCTGATTTAAGACACAGAGGCTTAAGATAAATTTATGGAAACCTAACACTTTAACCTGTGATCAGGGATAAGCTAGAAGTGAAATTGTACATTTGCATTGAGCCTTATGATTTTTACCTCTGAAAATTAAAAAATAAATAAATAACCCTCTTTAAAAGTGGACACTGGAGTCTATTTCTAGAATTTCTAAATCAACTAGCTTATACGATTTGAGTTCTGCAGCCAAAATGGATCATGAAGTTAGACAAAAGTACAACCTGCTGTTTGGTGTTTTCTCTAGTCAGTAATCACAAAGAAGGTCTTTGTAATAAGAAGAGTACAAAATGCCACTAAGCAAAGTTCCTGACCTTAGCATTTAAGAGGATGTTCCAAAAATCTTATAAAAGTTTTGAGCTTGAATAAGCTCAGAAGTATAAATGCAGCAAACTTGCAAAAAACATTTATCATTCAGAGGTTTGGTTAAATTTCATTATATTTCTTTAGTTTTGTGTTTTGATAATGCATGTTTTGTTGTTGTTGTTAAGTTCCTGTGTTTGAAAATGGGAATCAGTAACTGCTTTTAAGTTATGAGATCTTTAAACTGCACTGACTTCCAGAATACCCTGAATGATTCTCAAGCCTGAGTTTCAGTTCTCACTCATTTAACCTGAGCCGCATTTAAACCCTGAATTGTTTCCCTTAGAAGTCAGTTCTCTTCTTTTCTTGCTATATCCAGAGCAAAGCTGGCTGACAATTCTCTGAGTTTGGAGGTTTCTCGCACATCACTAAGGACATGATCAGTGAAAAGGCACACAATTCTCAAATGCGTATGATCTGGCAATACATCTCAGCAGCAATGTTTGGGGTCAGTGTAACCGAAAATGAACCGAAGCAGTCCTGTGATAGTGAACATCAAAATGATCATATTTTAATAAATTTCCACAGATTCATCCAGTTTAAAAGAACTGTCTTGACCCCAGGTGTTTTCTCTTCTACCCTATTAATGTCATTTGGGCTTTTGTCTGCATCTTCTTTTGCTTTTATAAGAGTCTCATATATTTTCTGGGTTCTGATAATTTCTTTCTGTGCATCAAAATGGACTTTTTGCCTGGTCAGGATGGGAACAATTAAATTAAAATCATTAATCCGCTTGTTTAGTTTTCTGATGTTTTCTTGAAACTGCTCACAAACTTGGTTCCACTCTTTCTGGTCGGCTGGTGTCATAGGATTTCCAAGTTTTTTCCTAGACACTAAAATTGCCTCTCTGAGTTGCTCAATAGTATCTTTTATTTCCTTTTGCATTAGGATCCATTCTGGTTGGTATCCATTATCTATCAATATTCTGTTCAGGTTGTGAGTCATGGGATCAATATATGAACAGCCAGAAAACTTTTTAAGAGGTTTTCCTTTCCCACTGAGATTGTCAAAGTCTCCTTTTGCCATTGATTCCTGAATGAGGTCCTCCACTAACCGCTCTATTGCCTGTGTTATCTTTTGTTCTTTGCTCTGTCTTACATCTTTGACGGTTACACTATTGGTGAAATGCTGACTTTGTAGCTTCTGCTTTCGATATTCCATCACTTGCTCAGTTGCACGATCTGCCCTAAATTGCCTATATTGCTTCTCTCGTTGACTTGGAGTCCCAAAACCAATACCTTCAAAACTTAAATAATGCCTGTGTTGGGGTGTATTATATTTGAATTTTTCTTCTTCTTGTTCTACATCTTTGTTCTGACTGGCATGTGATTGCTCTATCACGTGGGAAAGTACCTTCCTGTAAGCTTCTTCAATTCTTATAAATGTTGCAGAATCAGCAGTACGAGAGCCACTATCTGGGTGGTACTTCTTGGCAAGCTTATGAAAAGATTCCCTGACATCATCTGCAGAGCATCCTTCATCCAGACTCAGCAGCCTATAATATTCTCTGATCTTCTTGCTGGGTTTATGGGTCGATATCATTCTATTTCTAATGACACCAAGATATGGAAGCATTTTCACTCCATTAGGAACCCGTGAAGCATTTATCGAGTGAGATCTTAAAATCTGAGCCATTGTCACATGCATTCTGTTCATCATTGTACCCAGAGTTCTTCTTCACAATGATCTATAAAATGACAACAAATACAGGTTGAACAAAGCTGTATTATCAGTTGATTTCTTTTATTTTCAGTAATAAGGAAGGGTGTGAAGTTATAAGCCTAGTAAGGGAAAGTTCATTCTTTCTTTTTGTTTTTGGAACTGGGGATTGAATGAAGGGGCATGTAACCACCAAGCTATATCCACCAGCCCTTTTTGTGTTTAATTTTTTTTAAAGTTTTATTTATTTATATGTGGTGCTGAGTATCGAACCCAGGGCCTCACACAAGCCAGGCAAGTGCTCTACCACTCAGCCATAACCCCAGCCCCTTGTGTTTAATTTTGAGACAAGGTGTAAGTTGCTGAGGTTAGCCTCCAACTTGCCATCTTCCTGCCTCAGCCTCCTGTGTCTCTGGGATTATAGGCCTGCACCACAACGCCCAGCAGGTACGGTTCTTTCTAATGTTGCTGACAAAATTCTTATAGCTGTATTTCACTGATGTTAGCAGAGGAATGGAAGTCGATGATGTTTAGCATTAACATATTGTGACATAATATGGACTCCACTCATCACTAACTACAGAATTTTAGAGGTGGAAAGTTCTTAATGATCACCTAATCCAATCTTTTCATTGTATGAGAAAATGTAGGTCCAATGTTAAGCAATTTAACCAAGTCACATAACGAGACGTAAGCAAAAGGGGTCGTGGGAGACCCAATAAGGACGTTTAGTTCTATTCTCAGCAGGTAATAAACTTCAAACAAACCGTTTTCCCAATTAATTTGTCATGATCTTCATCGTAATGAAACAGAACACTGGAGTCTGTATCTACTGTGATCCTAAACTGAGCAGAATCAAGTGTCCAAAAGACTTAAAGCTCCACAGCTCATTAGGAAGGAGCTATCTTGGGGTGCGGGGAAGCAAAGAGGACAGGGGAGATGGCCCTAGCAAAATATTCGCTGCTATTTTAAAAAAGCATGGTCCAGTAAAGGAGAAAGACTTGTACACAGACGATGGCGACAGAACACTAGAATGACTTATTTGAAAGTGGGAATTTTATATGTAAACGTTAAAACTGAGCTCCACGGAACCCCTGTTTGATGAGCTACGAGGGTCAATGGCCTTGAACGATGGTTCGGATGGAAGTGGATATGGCTGCGGGCGCCGTTACAGCGCAGGGTCAGTAGGGACCAGAACCCGCAACGCCTCGCCTCGCCCGTACTCACCTTCACCAACGTGGGGAAGGGGCCCCGCGACTCCCGCCCCCATGCTCCGCCTCTGCGCATGCGTGGGCGGGTCGCCCTTCACTCCCAGGCGCCGGCGCCGCGGCCCGCAGCCGGGTTCTCGGCTGGGCTAGACCATGTCGGCTGAGGCTGAGGGGCCTCTCGGAGTACGGCGCCTAGAATCCTGCCGACTCTGGCGGATGACCCGCCTAGCCAGGGAAACGGAAAATCCCCCCCACAGCGAACCTGACCAAGAGGACGCAGGCAGGACACCTCGTGGCTCTGGCCCGCCCCAGGCCGGCAGCTTCGCCTCTACCCCCTCCCCGAGCGGAGGTGGTTCGGCCGATGGGGGTTGTGGGATTTGTAGTTCCGCCCGAGGTTCCGGACTCCGGGTTCGCGCCGCGGCTGGTGCCAGGGGCTTCGGCGCCGCCCAAGTGCGGAGGGTCCCGGAGCCTGCGTGTCGAATTGGCAGCGAAGTATTTGTCGTTCGGAGGACGATGGCGCTGGATTGCTTTTTGGAGCGCGGGAAGATTAGGCCGATTGCTTTTGCAGCCCCTTCCGGGGACACCTATTTGCCCGAGGTCATTAAGCTACTAAGTAACTGACCTAGGCTTAGAAAGCTGGTCTGTCTTTAACTCAGCAAGTACTTAGCTCGAGTACTTAGCTTGACTGGCCAGGCGTTGGTAGGCTGGGGACAGGCTAAAAGATAAATTCAACAGAGGTCTGCTGGTTTCAGTTCAACCAGCAGATTAGGTGTACTCTCCAGCGCTGCACAGGTAGCAATTTTTTGCTTGTTTTTAAAGGAAAAGGAAAGACTTGAGAATTTTCAGCTCTGGGTTGAAAGTCTTCTCTCTTCCATTTTCCGTGTGCTTTAGGCAAGGTATCTCTCTATGGCTGTTTGTAACGGAGTATTTAGCATTTCTGTTTACGAGGCACTATACTCCGCGCAGCCACCGCCTGAGAGAAATACTGTTATCTTCCCCATTTTACATACGACGAAACATTGTCACCATGATGCTATTATCAAAGTAAGCAAATTTAGCATAGAGTATGATCTAATCTACAGTGTTCTAGTTCAATTTCACTAATTGTCCTGCTGGTGACCTTCAGAACAACACATGAACTCCTACAGCAGCAGGTTAAATAGGCGATAAACCAAAGCCTGCTTGTGAAGTTCAATTATGGGCAGAAAGTCCACCATTTTGAAATATGGTTCTTTTCCTTTTTTTTTTTTTTTTCCTTGTACTGGGCATTGAACCCAGGGATGCTTTACCACTGAGGTAAATCTCCATTCCTTTTGTAAAAAATTTGAGACAGGGTCTTGCTAAATTGCCCAGACACCATGGCCTTCAATTTGCAATCCTGTTGCCTCATACTCTGGAGTCACTGGGATTACAGGTGGGTGCCACCACACTGGCTTGGTTCTTTTCCCTTTGAAAAGGGTTTCTGCATACTGTGCAATTAGCACTCTAGTGGTTATATTAAAAGGTTGCCAAAAAATCAGTATGAAAACCAAAACCTCAGGTGTACTTTTTTTTTTTTTTTTTGGTACTAGGGATCATACTCAGGGGCCTCACATATGCTAAGTCTACCACTGAACTACACTCCCAGCCCCAATACAACCTTTTTTTTTCTCCCCTCCCCCAACCCCATCTAGGGGTTGAACCCAGGGGTATTTGACCACTGAGCCACATTCCCAGTCCTATTTTGTCTTTTATTTAAAGATGGGTCTCACTGAGTTGCTTAGCGCCTGACTTTTGCTGAAACTGGCTTTGAACTCTGGATCCTCCTGCCTCAGCCTCCCAAGCCGCTTGGATTACAGGCGTGCGCCACCACGCCCTGCTTCAATACTAGCATTTTTGATGTTGTTATGCTACTTTATTTGATTAAACTTCACAGTCTCAGTTTTCAATAAAACGTTGCTAAACATCTTAAGGTTATGTCATGATTAAAATCCACATGCTTTAACCTTAGTCTGTTATTTTCCACAAAGCCAGTAATTATTATCTTGAGTTTTAGTAATCTTATGCATAAGAATTTATGTTGGAGTAGATATGTGGGAAATTTCCTAGGACCTCTTTTCATATTTCTGTGCTGCCAACATAGTTGAGCCTTTTGAAACATTTCCCCATGAACCAGAGAATAGTCATTTGATAGAGATTTAGTTAACACACCAAAACCTAATCAGTTGTGCTCTGAATGGGTAGAAAATGATATATTTACAAGTTACTGAAGACATTTTTTTACATTATGGTTGTATGGAATATTTACTGAGCTACATACTGCAAGAAGCATGGCACTGAAAAAGTGGCATCTTTTTGGATTTTTCAGGTGTAATTTCACACTGACTAAACCTAGTGAGGGCTGTATTTTAATTCATTTGTGTTTTATTTAGTTTTCTTTTGATTGCTGGCTCAATGATGACTGCAAAGAAGCTGACTTGAACCACATATTGGTCATCAACATTTGCAAATGGTGTCATCCAGAGCCACAATTCCTAGAACCAGTGTGAATATGTTTCCCTCTCTGGGTGCCATCTCAATTCCCTTTTTTACTCTATTCGATCAAAGAGAAGTTTGACAAAGAGAGTTTCACAAAGGAAGTGGTACATTGACTTAGGAAGGACATATCCCCTTTTTTTCCTGGGGGATAAGTTCCAAGATCCCATGTGGGTGCCTGAAATCAGGGATAGTACTGAACCATATATGTACTATGTTTTTCTGTACCTCTGCATGCATGCTTCTGATAAGGTTAAATTTGTAAATTAGGTGCAGTGGGAGATTAACAATAATATATAGGAATAAAATAGAACTGTTTTAACCATACAATAAAATTGCCAGCATCACTACCATGGTGCTTCAGGGCCATTATTAAGTAAAATAAGTTTTCCTTGAACATGATAACTGGCAGTCAATCTGATAACTACGGTGACTACCAAGTGACTTAACAGGTAGGTATTGGACAATCAGGATGAAGGGATGATTCGTTTCCTGGGTGGGACAGAGCAGGATGGTGAGAGATTTCATCACCCTATTCAGGATGGCATAAAATTTAAAACTCATAAATTGTTTCTGGAATTTTCCATGTAATATTTTCAGACCATGGTTGATGGTAGATAACTAGACCCACTGAATGTGAAACTGGATAAATGGGGACCATTATATAGGTATAAAGCATGGGTGGGGAAAAGTACTGTGGAAAAGAGAAGAATCGCACTCACTTGGACCTTTGGTCCTCTCCCCTCTTCCCATCTGGGTTAACCAATCACTGAATGATTCAGTGAGGGCCACATGTGGGATTTGTGGAAACCAGCCAAGTGGAAGTTGCCCTCCTACCCAAGCACTCTTAAATAATTGTATTTCTAGTTTTGAAGTGATTTTATCACTTGAACCTGAATTATCAGCATTTTCTCTCTGCTTCTTAAAATTATGAATAATGTATATGCCACTCTGTAATTGTAGGCTACCAGTGGGGAAAGCAAATGCACATCAGCTGCCCAGGAATCAAGATTTGGATTGTTTCCAACCTGTGTTACATTCATTCAGTGTGTTTATTGAAATTATTGCTTTATAGCATAGCTGCACTTTACTTTTCTCACCCTTGAAAATGATTTGATAAATTTAAAAGACCAGGACATGGAGGTTACCTCTCTTTTTCTTGATGATCCCTTATGGTCAAAGATTTTGGCAACAAAACTCCAAATATTTAAAGCTGTCACTGACAAGCTGGGCGTGGCAGTACATGACTGTAGTGCAGCTTCTGGGGAGGCTGAGGCAGTAGGATCACTTGAGCCCGGGAGATTGTGGCTATCCTGGGCAACATACTGAGACCCTGTCTCAAACAACAACAATAAAAAATTCTTACAATAACACTGTTAGAGAACCATGTAAGGTGCTTTAGCAGAGAAAGCTGATTTTAAGGTACGTCTAACTCCAAAGACAGCTTTGTAATGACATGCAATGGTGGTCCCATTCCAAAAGGCCCCAACCAAGAGCTGTCCCTGAAAGACCCTTTTACTTTACGACTTATCCAGAAAGACCTTAAACTCAGGGTGAGACTGGATCATAGATCCCATGCTATTTTCAATTGGACAGCATAGAAAATCACATTAATCTAGTTTGTGACTCAGCCTCCCTTTTGAAGAAGCCCTTCTTGACTGACTAAATGGAATCTCTTGCATTAAATGAAATTAAGGAATTACCTAATTTCTGTTCTTTCCTTGACAGCTGAGGTTTAATTATCTGCTTTGGGGGACAGTCACAGTGGGTATTTGCTTTTACCTTAGTTCTTAAGAAACATACATGGAAATACTTATGGATAAAGGGATATGTATGTAAATTACCATCCAGTGGCTTAGAAATAAGTGCACATGTGGGGGAAGAGAGAAGAGAGAGCACACCTGCAAGTTATAGAGTAAAAGTCTAATGGGGGACCTGGGGATTTAGCTAAGTATTGGAGTGATTGCCTAGTTTGTATGTTTATATTCAGCCTTAGGGTTGATTCCCAGCATCACCAAAACAAACAAACAAACAAACAAACAGCTAAGGGGGAGATCTGGGTAAAAAGGATGGGGGGTTGTGTTATTCTGACAGCTTTCTGTGTGAAGATTTTTAACTTTTGAAAAAAAGAATTTGCTTTTAACTGCCAAAAGTTGGAAGAAATTAAGATGCCCTTCAAAGCCAGGAATGGTGTTGCACACCTGTAATCCCAGTGACCCAGGCAGCTGAGGCAGGAAGAGCACAAGTTCAAAGCCAGCCTCAGCAATTTAGCCTGGGCAATTTAGCAAGACCCTGAGCAATTTAGTAGGAACTTGCCTCAAAATAAAAAAAATAAAAAGGACTGTGGATATAGCTCAGTGTTAAGGCACCTTGGATTAAATCTACAATACTAAATATATTTCCTTCAAAAAGTGACTAAACTGTAGGAGGCCAATACAGTGGAATATATTCAGTGATAAAAAGGTTGAAAAAAAAAAAAAAAGCCAGGCGTGGTGGTACATGCTTGTAATCCCAGCGCTCAGGAGGCTGAGGCAGGAGGATCGCAGGTTCAAAGCCAGCCTCAGCATGGGCAAGGTGCTAAGCAACTCAGTGAGACCCTGTCTCTAAATAAAATACAAAATAGGGCTGAGGATGTGGCTCAGTGGCTGAGTGTCCCTGAGTTCAATCCCTGGTTCCAAAAAAAAAGAAGAATTGAGCACTGGGCACAGTGGTGCCTCCTGTTATCCCAGCAGCTCAGGAGGCTGAGGCAGGAGGATGGTGAGTTCCAAGCCAACCTCAGCAACTTAGTGAGGCCTTAAGCAAATCAGTGAAACCCTGTCTCTAAATTACAAAATAGGGCTGGGGGTGTGGTTCAGTGGTTGAACCAGGAGTTCAATTCCTGGTACCAAAAGAAAAAAAAAAAAAAGGCTATCAAACCATGAGAACATGGAGGAACAAATGCATATTACTAAATGAAAGAAACCAGTATGTAAAGGCTGCATACTGTATTGATTCTAAGTATTTGATATTCTAGAAAAGAAAAGAAAAAAACTATGGAGAAAGTCAGAAGGTCAGGGGATCGAAAAGTTTGTGGACTTGAGTAGGCATTTCTCCAAGTAAAATATCCAAGTGGTCACTGATCATTAGACAGTGCAAATTAACACCACAATGAGACATCACCTCACCCCCATTAAAATGGATGCTATGAAAAATCCCAGAAAATTACAAATATTGGTGAGGATGTAGAGAAATTGGATCCTTGTTGGTGGGAATATGAAATGGGGCAGCTGCTGTGGAAAACAGTGTGGCGGGGCTGCTACCACTTAGCATTATCATGTGATCCAGCAGCACCACTTCAGGGGGTATGTATCCCAAATAATTGAAAGTGAGGTCTCAAAGAGTTATTTGTGCCCATGTTCATAAGAATATTATTCACAGTAGCCAAAAGGTAGAACCAGCTGGATGAACAGACAAACACAATAGGACACACGACAGAATAATCCTCTTCAGAAGGAAATCAAATGCTGTCATGGGTGAACCTTAAGGACTTGACATTAGTGAAATAAGCTGGTCATAGAAGACAAATACTTTATGATTTCAAGTACATGAAGTATTCAGAGTATTGAAACTCAAACCAAGTAGAATAGTGGTTGCTAGGAACTCCCCAGAGGGCGAGATGGGAAGTTGTTTAATGGTTACGGAGTTTGTTTTGCAAGACGAAAATGTTCTGGAAATTGCACAACAATGTAAAAATACTAAACACTATAGATCTGTAACTTTATAATGGTTATAGTAAATCTTATATGTATTTTATTACAATTAAAATGTTAAAAAAGGGCTGGGGTTGTCCTTCAGTGGCAGAGCACTTGCCTAGCATGTGAGGCACTGGGTTCAATCCTTAGCACCACATCAAAATAAACAAACACATTTTGTCCATGTACAACTACAAAAATTTTTTTTAAATGTTAAAAAAACACAAACGGGGTGGGAGGGGGTAAGAATAATAACAAAATGAGACAGACATCATTGCCCTGTGTACAGGTATGAATGCGCAGATGGTGTGACTCTATTTTGTGTACAACCAGAGAAACAATAGCTGTACTCCATTTGTGTACAATGAGTCAAAATTAAATAAATTGAAAAAAAAATGGAAAATTTGGTGGTTGCCAGAAGTTCAGTGTAATAGGGAAAAGGGATGAATAAGTAGAATGTGAGATTTTTAGGGCAGTAAAAGTATGCTGTAATAATAGGGCAAATATACATTAGGAATTAAGCAAACTGCATATAGAATTATGTAACACAAGGAATGTACCCTAAAGTATGGACTTTCAGCTGATGATGACATCAATATTTGTTCATTAATTATAGCAAATGTTTCACACCAACATAAGATGTTAAGGAGGGAGGAAACTGAGGACGAGGGGAGGGCAAAAGAGAGGGGCAAATACATATGACCTTCTGCTCACTTCTGTAGATCTAAAACTGCTTGAAAAAGCTGAAGATAATAAAAATTAAAAAATAATTTTAAACAGAAAATACCCTCTGAGTACTAGGCATGTGCTAGGCAAGAGAGATGCTCAGGAGTAAAGCCATACAGTTTTAGCTATTCTGGTGAGCTTGCATCCTTTGAGGTTAGTTAGGAAATAGGTTACTTAGGAAATAAAAAGATCTATTTTGGCTCATGGTTCTGGAAGTTCAAGTCTAGGATTGGGCCTTTAGAGATAGTGGCACATCATGACAGAAATGAGTGGCAGAGCAAACCACTTACGTTTGTGCTAGAAACTGGGATCCCACAAATCCTCTTTGAGGGCACACCCCCAGTGACCTAAGGACCTCCTATAAGAACCCACCTCCTAAGGGTCTCCAGCACCTGGAGACCAAGCCTGTAATACCTGGGCTTTGGGGGACTCTATCCAAACATAGCATCAGCAGATACAACAGTCAGAGCTTTTATACCCAGGAGAAGCTGCTGTTAAACAATTACCACTATGGCACTGGGACACAGATCTCATCGGAGTTCATTCCATGTCCATCAGAGTGAGGTGCTTTGGTCCTCCGTTTGGCTCCATTTGGATAGTTTAACAAAAACGTACCAGTGAGTTTGACAGACCTAGTATCCCCAAAGGGAGGGTGGAGAGCCTGCATCAATTGTTCCTTGGGAAGCCTGGACTTTATTTTATTTATTTATTTATTTCTTGTGGTGCTGGGGATTGAACGCAGGGCCTTGTGCTTGCAAGGCTAGCACTCTACCAACTGAGCTATATCCCCAGCCCTGCAATGCATTTTAATTCAAAGTTAAAATTCGTTTTTTTCCTCCCACGTGTCAGGTATACCTAATGGTACTCAGTGCACTTGAGCCCTGATATCTGCTACCACATACATTTCTCTTTTTTTTCTTTCTTTCTTTTTTCTTTTTTTTTTTTGGTACTGGGGCTCAAACCCAGGGGCACTCCACCACTGAGCCACATCCCCAGCCCTATTTTGTATTTTATTTAGAGACAGGGTCTCACTGAGTTGCTTAGGACCTCACTCAGTTGCTGAGGCTGGCTTTGAACTCACCATCCTCCTTCCTCAGCCTCCCAAGCCCCTGGGATTACAGGAGAGCGCCACTGTGCCCGGCTTCCCACATGCATTTCTTACCTTTGGCTTTCAGCATTTGACTATGATGGTTTGGGTGTGAATCTATGCATTTATTCTACTTGTTTTTTGAGCTTCTTGGATATGTAGATAAATGTTTTTTCATAAAATCTGGGAAGTTTTCAGCCATTTTTTCTTCATCTATTTTTTCTGGCCCTGTCTTTCCTCTTGGCATTACCGTTATGCGTATAACTGGTGGTAGTTAATGGTGTCCTGCACTTCCCTGAGGCTCTGCTGATTTTTCTTTTTTTTTTGTATCAGCAGTTGAACTTAAAGGTGCTTAAACACTGGGTCACATCCCCAGCCCTTTTTAATATTTTATTTAGATACAAGGTCCTGCTGAGTCACTTAGAGCCTTGCTAAATTCCTGAGGCTGGCTTTGAACTCAGGATCCTCCTGCACTGCTGGGATTACAGGGTACCCCACCGTGCCCAATTCCTGCAGATTTTTTAAAACATTTTTTTCCTGTTTCTTAGGTTGTGTGACCTCTATGTGATCTTTCTACGAGTTTGCTGGTTTGATCTGCCAGCTGGCATCTATTAATTGAGCCCCTCTAATGAAGTTTTCATTTCAGTTATCCCTTTCAACACTAGAATTCATTTTTGTTTTTTTGGAGTGGGGGTCCTGGTAATTGAACCCAAGGTCTCAGCATGCTAGGTGAGCATTCTACCACCCAGCTATATCCCCACCCTTCTTAGTTTATTGAGTCAGGATCTCACTAAACTGCCCGGCAAGGCCTCTTGCAATCCTCTTGCTTCAGCCTTCTGAGCAGCTAGGATTGTGGGTGTGAACTGCCATATCCAGTTGCAACACTAGAATTTCTACTTGGTTCTTTAATGTCAGCTTCTTATTAATATTTGTGATTTGATGAAACATTATCATACCTGCCTTTAATTCAAGTATGGATTCCTTTAGTTCTTTGTACATATACATAATATCTGCTTTGAAGTGTTTTTTTTGGGAACTGGGGATTAAACTCAGGGGTACTCAGCCACTGAGCCACATCCCCAGCCCTATTTTGTATTTTATTTAGAGACGGTCTTACTGAGTTGCTTAGCGCCTTGCCTGTGCTGGGGCTGGCTTTGAACTTCGATCCTCCTGCCTCAGCCTCCGGAGCCTCTGGGATTACAGGCGTGTGCCACCACGCCCAGCTTGAAGTTCTTTAATGTTCAGGCCAGCCCCCTTCAAAGGTATCTCTAGTGCCTGCATTTCTTCCTGTGTATGGATCAAAATTTCTTCTTTATGTGCATGTCTTATAATTTTTGAAATAAAAACCTGGACATTTCAGGTAATTTCTGTAGTGATGGTGGGTACTTATCCCTCTTTTGAAGGTGGTGGTTGGCATTTGCTTTGTTGTGTTAGTGACTTGGCTGAACTAATTCTGCAAAGTCAATTTCACCTCAGTGTGTAGCCTAAGGCCCCTTCTCAGACCCCCTCTAATTATCTTTTTTTTTTTTTCAAGTTTTTATTCATTTCCCAACCCTTTTTTTTTGGTACCCAGGGGCACTCAACCACTGAGCCACACCCCCAGCCCTATTTTGTATTTTATTTAGAGACAGGGTCTCACTGAGTTGCTCCCTTTTTAATCTTTTAACCTGCCTATTGAGGGGTTACTCATTAGGGAGAGTTGAGCCACTTATTTGCCAAAGATTGTGCATAAGCTCTCTTACCCAGTTAAGAGTTTTTTGCCCTTCACCCTTGGGTGTGTTTGTGTGTGTGTGTGTGTGTGTGGTTGAATGTCTCAGGTTCAATCACTAGTACCAAAAAAGAAAGGAAGGAAAGGACAGATAGGCATAACTGACATTGAGATTTTATGTTTACATTAACTTTTCCAATTTACCATCCTGTTATCAGCCTCTACTATTATTACAGTATATGATTTTACCCAGTAACTTTTTCCTTTACATCTTTTAACTTTCTTTACACTTCATAGCATCATACATATGTGCTTGTTTGAGCTCTGTTCCACTTCTCTTGACCTTCTAATGCTAGAATTTACTAACTTGTATGCAACTGCTGTTGTTCTGAATTTAAACTCTGAGGTTTGAAACTGGCCCTCAGTACACATCTACGAAGGTGCACCCAGTTGAACAGACAGGATTTTGTCACACCCACCTTTGCCTGCCCAGAGGACTAAAGATGGCAGGCAATTTGTTCACTTAGTTGTGACATCCCAGAAATGTGGCACTAAGGATTGGTGTTCTCTGGGTAGATCATGCACGTGTGTCCAATATGTTGCCCTAGACCTTTCCCTCCCAGAACTGCACATCCAGATGGGAAATGACTGGTGGTCCCCTTTACTCATCTGAGTAGATTGCCCTCAATCCTCATGCTCAAGATGTATTCTTTGAATACTGAATTTATAATTGGGAGAAACTGTGAAATAAATGCTAACCTGAGTGCCACTCTGCCAAGCACTGTTCTTAGCACTTCACATGCTAGTTACCAAAATGACTATGCCTACTTTAATTGATAAGGAAGTGGAAACACAAAGAGGATGTGCCTAGTCTTACACTTTGATCTAGAAGTAACTGAACTCTTCCTTTACTCCTCTAGTGATTTATAAGAGCAGAAATGTGAAGCTGAAATCTGAGTGTTCCATAAACTTTCAATAATTAGAAGAATGTTTAATGATATGAAAAGTCCCAAGTAGAGGGGCTAGGGTTGTGGCTCAGTGGTAGCGTGCTAGCCTAGCATGTGTGAGGCCCTGGGTTTGATCCTCAGCACCACATAAAAATAAAATAAAGGTATGATGTCCACCTATAAGTAAAAAATATATTTATTTATTTATTTTTGAACAGGGGACTGAACCCAGGGGCACTCCACCACTAAGCCACATCCCCAGCCCTATTCTGTATTTTATTTAGAGACAGGGTCTCACTGAGTTGTTTAGGGCCTCACTAAGTTGCTGAGGCTGGCTTTGAACTTGTGATCCTCCTGCCTCAGCTTCCCGAGTCGCTGGGATTACAGGCATGCGCCACCACACCTGGCCCTAAAAAATATATTAAAAAAAAAAAAAAAAAAAAAAGTCCCAAGTAGAGTTTCCCCTCAGAAATGGGGATTACCCAGAAATCTTTTTTTTCTTTCTTTTTTTTGGTGGTGCTGGGGATTGAACCCAGGGTCTTGTGCTTTCGAGGCAAGCACTCTACCAACTGAGCTATATCCCCAGCCTTACTACCCAGAAATCTTGACACTAAATTATGACCAGGATAATCAGAGAAGTCTTGATTCAAATTGGTATAGACACATAAAATACCCACTTGATCCTAGTCAGAAGGTTGGGTACTTTCACACATTGGGAGCAGGCAATCACAAGAATATAAGGCAGGTGACACTCCAGGAATCTCCTCCTACTTCTGTGCCTCAATGTAACGACCACACAGGCAGCAGCCATGGCTTTGAAGCGTGCAAAGATCACAGAACATATAACTAAAATGGAGGTGACCTTGGTGAGAAAAAGAGGATAAAAAACAGAATTTTGGTAACATGTTTGGCTGTGAGTTAAGGGATTTTTTTTTTTTTTTTTTTTTTTGGTACTGGGGATTGAACCCAGAGGTGCTTTAACACTGAGCTACATACCCAGTCCTTTTTATTTTGAGACAGGGTCTCGCTAAGTTGCTGAGGTTGGTTTTGACTTCGCAATCCTCCTGCCTCAGCCTCCCAAGTTGTTAGAATTATAGGTGTGAAGCCGGGCATGGTGGTGCACACCTGTAATCCCAGCACTTGGGAGACTGAGGAGGGGGATCGAGAGTTCAAAGCCAGCCTAAGCAAGGTCAAGGCGCTAAGCAACTCAGTGAGACCCTGTCTCTAAATAAAATACAAAATAGGGCTGGGGATGTGGCTCAGTGGCTGAGTGCCCCTGAGTTCAATCCCCGGTTCCAAAAAGAAAAAAAAAAAAAAAAAAAAAAAAAAAAAAAAAAAAAAGAATTATAGGTGTGTGCCATCATGCCCACTGAATTAAGGGAATTCTCAATGACTAGTTTGATTATAAACACAAATGTTCTAAACAGATAAAACTGGAAAGATCATGGGAAATGTCTTAAATATCCTGCAGTTTTGTCTTTAATGAATCTTTATTTAAAAAAATGGTGAATAAGGTTAAGGGTAAAGTCTTTGTTAGCAGTTTTTCTTTTAGGCTAAGTCTATGAATACAAGGCAACAAACAATCATAATTCTTTCAAAACTGGTTCCATTCCTAAATTAGGAGGCTTCATTTTTCTTTTTTTCCTTTTTTTTTTTGCGGTGCTGGGATTGAACCGAGGGCCTTCTACTTGCAAGGCAGGCACTCTACCAACTGAGCTATATCCCCAGCCCCTCATTTTTCTTTGATCCAACAGATCTTGCCATTTTTTCCAAGCTGTACAATTCCACTGGCCACCAGCTGGAGGGCTGCAGGAAATATTTTATGTTCTGCTAATTTTACTCTTTCAGACAAAGTTGCAACAGTGTCACCCCTCTTAACAGGAACGGCTTCTTGTAAAATAATTTGTCCAGCATCTACATCTTCCTGGAAAAGAAAGCCAAAGTTTTAAACCTTACTTTCTAGCCAGTACAGTTTATAGCTAAATATTAATCCTGTCATTTCAGTAGAAAAAAGAAATACTCACAGCTACAAAGTGTACAGTGCATCCAGTAATTGTGACTCCAGATTCCAGGGCCTGCTCATGAGCATTTGAACCCTTAAAAGAAGGGAGCAAGGATGGGTGGATGTTCAGCATTTTTCCTATAAATTAAAAAGGTATAGTGGTTAGAATTTAAAAATCCTGTGTATTCTGTTAAAAGAATATATGATTTTTCGTCTAGAATCACAAGTCAATAAGAGCTGGATTTCTGGGATGGATGTTTTCTTTGCATAACATAGAAACAAGGCGAAGGGAAATACAGTTCTTGTCCAAGGAGGCCCTAGCAGCAGACAGGCCTTGCACACCCACAGGCATGCTAGGGACCTCTGAACAAGAATTTGTGGTAATAGGGAGCTGGGAGGTGGGGAGGTGATGTCTAAGCTGGATGGAAGACTGACTTCTAATAGCAATATGGTACGTCTACCAGTCAGATGCTGGATTAGTTAGCTCTGTGTGCCTATTGTCACCAAAGGAACTGCCTGTTTTATATACCAACACCAATGCTCTGAGTATATTCACCTAAGAAAACAACTCTTTGGACAGAAAATGCATTTATTTCCCAAATATGTACACAAAAAAGGAAAACAGGAAAATCTTTGGGAGGAAAAGGACAAAGACACGAGATAGTGTGTGCTCTCTGGCAACATCTTTTTTGCCATCTTCTGGCAATGGTCTGTGTCTTGTAGGAGAGGGTGACTCTTCATTTTGGGATATAGGGAACCACTTTTCCTTCCTTATAAAACAAATAAAAAGGGTCTCCTGAATACTAATTTAGAAGATGAAATATTATCTTTGCAGTAATGTGAAACAAAACTAAACTATAAAGAGTAATTGGGAGCTGGGCCCAGTGGCACATGCCTGTAATCCCAAGAGTAACTGGGGCTGGGGTTGTGATGCAGTGGTAGAATGCTTGCCTAGCATGCGTGAGGCACTGGGTTCAATTCTCAGCACCACATATAAATAAATGAATAAAATAAAGGTCTATTGGGCTGGGGTTGTGGCTCAGTGGTAGAGTGCTCGCCTAGCATGCATGAGTCCCTGGGTTTGATCCTCAGCACCACATATAAATTAAGGTATTGTGTCCACATACAGCTATAACAAAAAAAAAAGAGAAAAACTGATTTTGGCAATCCTAAGAAAATTGATAGAAAACAGGTTAATAAATCACCATTGGCTCATCTTTTTGGACAAAAGGAAAGGAATTTAAGTTAAGACCTGTGTTAAGTAAAATGTCACAGCATCTTGCTACAGGACTGTATGGTAAATTGACTATTCTGGAGTCCATTTGCACTAGATTTCTCAATTCAATACTGAACAACTTCTGCTTACCATCCCATTTTCTGACAAAGGGGCCAGAGAGAATTCTCATGAATCCTGCAAGACAGACTATGTCTGTGGAGAACTCTTCAAGGACTTGGTCAATTGCACTGTCAAATTCTACCCGATTTTTATATAACTTGTGATTAATTACCTATAATAGAAAAAGATAAGTAAAACTTTTTCGATGAGTTACCAAAAATAATCTAAAACACAACCTTACACGTACCATACTTCACCTCCTTGTGAAGACATACCCAGTGAGTTACTGAGCAATGGACAGGATGGAGTGGAAAGGTGAGCCAGCGCCTACCTCAGAGCAGAAGTTTAAAGGCCAAGTAAACCACAGATATAGGTCGTATGAGAACTGATTATAAGTTTTAGTACAGCCTGCAGGGGAGTGAGTGTCGCTCTGTAGATTTCATGCTTAACATGCATAAGGCCCAGGGTTAAATTTCCAAGCACCCCAAACAAACAAACAAACAAACAAACACACAAACACAAATAGTCCTTAGGACTACTACTTTCCCAAGAACTTACTCTGGTTGGGATACCAGCTCTTTCTGCCTTATCTAACCCAGCCACTGCAGCTTTGTTGGAGATAACAACAACAATGTGTGCATAGCTCTTTGGATCCTGAGTACTGTCTATGAGAGCTTGGAGGTTCGATCCTGAAAAAGGGGGTAGGGGGAAACACAAGTGAACTCTTCTTAAAAAGAGGTATGTTCTACTTTGAATAGGGAGCGGTAAAGTTTTCTGAACACAAGACTTAGAAAAGACTGACAACATATGAGGCTCCTCTTGGGATAATGGGTATTGTGAAAAACAGATATTCTTGGTTCTAGAGTGTATAACTGCTCCTGCAAAATAACATCTCATGATTTAGCACTGTAGCAGGAACAGTGTAATATGATTTTAATACTGAATGATGAGAGATAAGCTGCCCAATTAAGGAAGAAAAATTGTTGCTCTCAGGGAGAATAAACCACAATGACTCTCATAATAGTTTCTTTACAATCAATATAGGCCTAAAATATACTGAAACCTTAAAATTAACTTCTAAAATAATTACATCAGTGGGATTGGTATTTTAAGAAAATAATCAGATATGCATTTAAGAAAATATTACAGCAGCTCAGGAGGCTGAGGCAGGAGGATCACGAGTTCAAAGCCAGCCTCAGCATGTAGCGAGGCTCCAAGCAACTCAGTGAAACCCTGTCTCTAAAGAAAATACAAGCCGGGCACGGTGGCACACACCTGTAATCCCAGCACTTGGGAGGCTGAGGCAGGAGGATCTCGAGTTCAAAGCCAGCCTCAGCAACTGGGTGAGGCCCTAAGCAACTCAGTGAGACCCTGTCTCTAAATAAAATACAACATAGGGGTGGGGATGTGGCCCAGTGGTGGAGTGCCCCTGGGTTCAATCCCCAATTAAAAAAAAAAAAAAAAAAAAGGGGATGTGGTTCAGTGGGAGTGGCCCTGAGTTCAATCCACAATACCCCACCCCCAAATTACATATTTACAAGCATGCTCGTAACAATGTTAATTATAAGAGAGGCAAAAAATCATGCTACACTCATCTGAGAATACAATCCTCTTATTTTACTCCTAATCCACAAAGGTCAAACATAAACTTATTCTTAACACTACTAACAGTAAAAAAACCCCTCAAATGTTTTAAGACTTTTCAATGACAAAGTTATGATACAAAAGAAGTTTTAATTTTTATCCTTTTTCTCTTTTCTTGCTCTCTGTAACCATCTTTCTCATATCATCTACTTTTTCCTTAGGGAGCTGTCCCAAATTCACAAATGGGAAGACTAAGGAAGCTGAAATGATGGAACTCCTTAATAATTCCCCCTTCCCCAGACCGTGCTTACACATACCATGCTTCACCTCCTTGTGAAGACATACCCAATAGTAGCCTTACAATCTGAAGAGATTTCTTCTTGATGTTGGTTGGGTGGTCAGGAAGGGAAGAGCCCTAGAGCTCTACGGGAGAGGAAGTCATGTCTTACCTGTTCCAGATATTAAGACAGCCACTCTTGCCTTTTTTTGGTTGGGCAGAAATATGATTTTTCAAGGAGCCATTCACTGACACTGACTTGCTCATTTGCATAGTTTCAAGCAGATTCTTGATTTTCACACGAGGAGAACCTTCAGGTTAAACATACCCCAAAATAAATAAAGAACTTACAGGAATAATGGAAAGAAAAATATTTTATGAGAACTTTAGAATATTGTGTTTTATTCTGGAAATAAGAAATGCAAGGACTAAAAAGTTTAACAGGTTTGTAATACTTAATATTACTCATTTACATAAACTTCCTGAAAATGAACATATGTAATCATCTACCTCAACTAAGAGTTCCAAACACACCTTATGTTAGAGCATAGGGTGGATATATTACTGTCTGCCAGTACTCTGCTGCTAATCCCCAAATCTTCCTAGTGAGATCATTCAGGATAATGCCATGACTTCCTAGCTTTAGCAGAAGGTATGTGACCCAGCAAGGTCACTCAAAGACTTGATATAAAATGATGAAAGAGAGAGGGTTTTTCTATTGTCATAAGAGCCAAAGGAGGTTATCTTTCCAGTATGGAGAACATGTCTAAAAGTGAAACTTATAGAGGAAAGAAAGGTAGACAGAGGCAAGGTTAACAAACTCTGACGTTGTTGTTAGCTATCTGAGTGGATTTTATGCCACTCTGCCACATTCTAATACTGCTAGTGGAGTCCTGAGTAACATACATTACTGGCCAGGGTGTTCACTCATTAGTTCTTGAATTAAGCTGAACCACAAAGCAGAGCCATAGGGCTTGTATGCAGGAAGATTCCTTTGGGAAGTGATCCTGCAGGGTGTTGCTGTGCACGTGGAAATGCTACACAGAGGTGTCAAGAGTCCAGAGGTGGAAATTAAGTATGTGCTATCAATGGGGTGTGTGCTGTCATGATACACCTGCGTAAAGACAGATGCCATAGCAATGGCTGGAACAAAAGGTAGCTAAAAACTTATGAGGCAGGGCTCAGTTATATTTAAGGCTATATATCTAAAATCAAAGAAGGAGTTACCTTCAGGACATGCAACCACACTGCCAATCACCCAGGCTTCTTCTTGGCACTGTTGAATATCACCCAGAACCTGCCCTGTCTGATGCTTTGATACCACAAGGACAGCCCCAACCCCACAGTTGAATGTTCTGGCCATCTCTTCTTCAGAGAGCTGTCCTTCCTGCTGTAACCATGAGAAGACCCTGGGGATCCTCCAGGTTTGGGCATCTGAAAACAATCAAGGTGTGATTAACAGATGGTCTTATACAAAGTATAAAATAATGCACATACACAAAGATAGAAGTCACAATCAAGCTCTGCTATTTTCTATTAGGTGAAACTATAAACTCGCCTTTCAGAAGTTTTTGTTTTTGGAATCTATTTTTTTCATTAGATATTCAGAGCAATTTTTTGTTGAAACAGTTGGCCAGCAATCACACTTAACTGAGGTTTTGTGCTTTTTTAATTCACTAGATTTTAAAAAGCCTCTAACGGGTTGGATATGATAGTAGCTGAATTCTAGTAGAGGCTGGCATAGTATTCTTTGTGAATGTTTGGCTAGATATTTTTTTTCAATATTTTTTTTAGTTGTAGATGGACATAATACTTTTATTTCATTTATTTATTTTTATGTGGTGCTGAGGATCAAACCCAGTGCCTCACACATGCCAGGCAAGTGCTCCACCACTGAGCCACAACTCTAGCCCATTAGCTGGATCTTAGCAATGACAAAAATGCACCCTAATTATTATAAAAAAGTAGGTGGCTTATACACAGAATTAGAGGAAATATGTATATCATTTGAGAAAAGTCATGCTACAGAAAAGGATTATGATCAACACCCTGAATCTTTCATTTATTTTAAAATTTACATTCTTAGGTCTCCTATAAGAATATATCCTACATGTCACAAAAAATATGACAAAAATCTCTAGTAAAAATTCTAGGTCTACACATGAAACTTCTGAATAATGAAATAATTTGGATAGTTCTTTGGAGTCTATAGTTATGGGATCTGATTTCTAAAACAACACTAAATGATTTTTATTTATGATGCTCCTATGAAAAGGAATGTAGCTTTTTATTAAATAATGAGGTTTACTATCAGTTTCTTTCTTTTTTTGATACATTTACAGAAAAATTAGTTTTTTTAATTCTCTGGAGTTAATTTGTCAAATGCATGTCTATGAATCTTTTCCCGTACTTGATTTAATTCCATTTATATTAGTAGGGAATGTCAATTCTTAAAAGTTAAGTTCAGAAGATTCAGCTACCATGACGCTCACTGTGCCTTCAATAGTGAAGTCAACAGCAGTGGGGTGCAGTAATACACTCCTGTAACCCTTGCAACTCAGGACACTAAGTCAGGAGGAATACAAGTTTAACTCCAGCCTTAGCACCTTAGCAGGACCCTGTCTCAAAATAAAATAGGAGGGCTGGGGATGTCTTTAAGTGGTAGAGTACTGCCTAACATGCACAAGGCCTTGGGTTTAATCCCCAGTATCATACCCGCCCCCACCACCAAAAAAAATTCCTTCTTGGGTTTGATGACAACACTTCACACAGCTCAGCCCCTGCTTCTAACTGTTCTTTTCAGTAATTCTTCCTCTGCTGGATAACCTTTTGGTCCCTTCTGCTCTCTTGGCTGTAACGATAGCTTTGTGTGTACAACCGCTCAATTTACCTTCAGCCCGATCTCAACTTTTGCTCAGTCGCATTGGAATAGATTCACTGAAGATTTTAAACATTGTATCCTCACTTCCTGCTCCACTACTCTCTGCCCTGCAGAAGTGAGGTTGCCATCTACTCACCTGCTTAACTAGGAATCTGAGACTTCTTTTTTCTTCTAGGTAAGGGTAACTCAAATGTTTCTCCTTCTCTACGCCCTAGTTCTTTCATCTCCAGTGTGGACTACTTCACAGCTACCACCTCCTTTCCTGGCATGTCAGGCTCCAGCATGGTAAGGGTTTGAGGTTATCAACCCCTTTGGAGGATCTGCTTATAGCAGTTCAATCCTTATGTAAGCCAGTGAGATGACTCATAAATGTGGACAATAAAAAAGGTAGAAAAAGGTCATCCCAGTTTTCCCCTAAGAAACCTTAATGATTAAGAAGCTTCCACTTACAATCATATGTGCACTACCTACCCAGAGTTTTCTCCCACAGTGTATTCCCCAACCCCTAGTGGTTTTTTTTTTTTTTTTTTTGATTAAAGTTTCCTTCAGGGAACTTACCTAAATCCACACCCAATTTCTGAGGTAGAACCCTGGGAATGTTTTCTAGTAGTCCTCCACCAGTAATATGAGCAAAGGCTTTGACATGTCCTGAACGTATGACAGGTAACAGAGAACGGCTGTAGATTTTGGTTGGAGTTAGAAGTAAGTCCCCTGAAGATTGAAGAAATAAGACAAAAACAGTCTATATGTACAAAACCAAAACATATAAAACAATTTTGAAAGGGACAATGATATTCACCTTGTAAAGACATACCAGTTGTATAATATGCCCAAGCAATAAAACTACAGGATAATATAAATCACAGGGTAATGGAATTCATTCCATTCTAGCTTTCAGTAATGAGAGACAAGCACACTAAGTGACTGCTTAGTCATCTCCAAGCAGAAGTGAATTTACCTAAGGACTGATCACCACAACCATCAGGTGCCGGAGAGGAGTACTGCAGGGAAGACCTTGCCACAATTTTCCTCACAAGGCTAAATCCATTGCTGTGAAGACCAGATGAAGCTACTCCAATAATAACATCCCCTTCAGTGATCCTTTCCAGGTGAGGCAGTTTCTGATCCCGCTCCATAGCGCCAACAGCAAAACCAGCTAGGTCATACTCTCCAGGAGGATACATGTCAGGCATTTCTGCTGTTTCACCTCCTGGTAGATTAAGACAAAAGCAAAGAAAGCGTATTATGTTTATACATTTGCTTAGGAGACAACAACAGCAACTTCTCTTAAAGTGAACAGTTAAACACATGGTTATATCCTGACAGCATGTTCAACCAAGCATGATTTCAGGGGAAATACTAATTTCTATAAAGGTCAATACCTTTGTAAGTCTGTATGTAGCCTCCAAATATCATACTTTCATATGATGAACGCTAAGTTGAATTTAACATCATTTCTATGGCAGTTTAGCTTAAGAAATTATTTCATGTACATTTGATCTTTAAAATTACTCCATTAGGGCTGGGGATATAGCTCAGTTGGTAGAGTGTTTGCCTCACAAGCACAAGGCCCTGGGTTCAATCCCCAGCACCGCAAAAAAATAAATAAATAAATAAAATAAAATCACTCCATTACCATCTTCTAGTTAGTGGAGAAGTAATTTAACCAGGAATGCTACCTCCAAATGCCCTGGCCCATAAAGTGTAACAGTGCACTTTATGATCATATCACATGAAAGTAGAGGCAAGCAGATGCTAAATTAGAAACTGTGCTCTAAAAATGGTTGAAGGGCAATTTTTTTGCTTTTGGATCTGACTTGTTCGTAGAAATGATAATATGAAAGTGGTAGTTTTGTTCCTTGTTCACTTACAATTCACTTTGCTAAAAAGTCCATATAGTTAGTGTCAGGTCGGACTTGGGCGGCTGCAGGGAAGGAAGCAAAAACACCTGGCTACCCACTGCAAGCAAAAAGAACACGACAATGCTCCAGAAGCCACCAATCAGATGCAGACCTGCTGACCCTTATATCCACCTGGTCCACTTTTCCTGGGCAGAACCCCTAGCCCCTGCCTCCCTATAAAGACCCTGAGCAGCCAAAGCCACATGCGATTTTTCTGGCTCTTCCAACCCAACCTTCACCCTGGAGGGCTGGGGATCTCGCCTGGGAGCACAAACTCTAATAAAGCTTAATTTAGCTACTTTTGTCTGACTCTGGTTTGGCCACTTGCCGGTGAGCTTACATTCCAACTGCTGTGAGCTTACATTTGGTCCCACATGCCTGGCAAGCTTACAGTTACCAATATTTCTATAAAACCTGGGAACATTTTATTCTTTATGTCACTTCTATAGGCAAATACAGTGTAAAATATAGAATGCCAGGACCCATCCACGCTGCTGTGGGACAATAAAGGGGAATAACCCACAAACCTGCCTGTTGAGGCTGCTGAGAAAGGTAGAGACTGAAAAGTGGCCAAAGACTGGGGAGAAAAATAAGCCTGCCTGACAACTTAGGAGTGTAAGTCTGAGGAACAAGCCCTGGAGGAGGGGTTGAGGGCACCAGAATCTAAGATTAACTTAAGCAGTTGTATCTATATTTCTTTTGTCACATCTTGTGATATAGAGTCTCTTTCACTAGCTATCCTGACAAGACCCTGACATCTATACACAGGGCTGATATATAGTAAGAAGGAGCACCTATGATTAAAAAGGATGATCAGGATCTCGGAGGAATAGCTCAGTGGTGGAGTGTTTGCCTAGCATGTGCAAGGTTCTAGGTTCAATCTCTAGCAGGGCAAGAAAAAGAAAAAGGTGTGAAAATGGGTGATCATACCAAGGAGAGCACATCCAGCCTGTCCACATGCTGTAGCAATTCCGGCAATGACGGCTTCAGACATATTAAGGTCAAGCTTTCCACAGGAGAAGTAATCAAGGAAGAAGAGAGGCTGTGCTCCTTGTGCCAGAATATCATTTACACACATTGCAACCAAATCTTGACCAATTGTATCATGTTTATTGCACAGCTGGGCAATCTATAAAAAACATAAACATCTACATTCAACATCAGAGAATAAGTGACATACTGCATCTTCTTGATTTATTCAGGAAGCTGACAAATACTACAGACATTGGCCAAATGCTCTTAACATCTCAAGACAAAAGAACATTAAATTCTGATAAGCAACTTGGTCTAAACCTATTCCTTTTCATTCCCAAAAATGCCCTTCTATTCAAATATAGCCTCAACAATATTGTGTTGTTGGAAATGTGCATCTGCACATTTTAGTCATATGGTTATTTGGTATAGTTCTTTTTAGCTTATGAATGTCAAAAGAGAAAAAATATGTATTTGATGTACAGAAAATACTCTCATCTTTCACAAATGGTCTTTATACACATTGGTGTCTACCTTCAGTTTAGTTCCAACACCATCTGTTCCAGAGGCCAGAAGAGGATCTTTGAAACCAGCTGCTTTCAAATCAAAAAGACCAGCAAAACCTCCAAGATCTACATCACACCCTGTTGCAGAGGACACTAATTACTTACTGCATTATAACAGATCAATAAACATGAATATTCATACTACTAGTAGTATTCATGCTACTTCTTCATAAGAATGGCTAAACCAGCTGCCTTTCCGGAGAATGGGAGGGAACACCATTGGTCCAAGAACTGGTCAAGAAAGTAATGACGCTGGAAGAATAAGCTTCAAAAGTATAATCAAGCCTGGCGAGGTGGCGCATGCCTGTAATCCCATTGGCTTGGGAGGCTGAGGCAGGAGGATCTCGAGTTCAAAGCCAGCCTCAGTAAGGGCAAGGTGCTAAGCAACTCAGTGAGACCCTGTCTCTAATAAAATACAAAATAGGGCTGAGGATGTGGCTCAGTGGCCGAGTGCCCCTGAGTTCAATCCCCAGTTCCAAAAAAAAAAAAAAAAAAAAAAAGAAGTACAATCAAATGATTTCCAGATTTCCAGGAATTTTTGTAATGAAAAAAGAAAGAAAGAAAAGAAAGTAATAACATCACAGAAATGCTTTACTTAATATTAGAGACAGAAAGGCAGATGAGCCGGGGGCAGTGGCACACACCTGTATATTTGGGAGGCTGAGACCCCAAGTAACTTAGCGAGAACCTCTCTCAAAAAAATAAAAAAGGGTTGGGGATGTGGCTCAGTGGAAAGGCACCCCTGGGTTCAATCCCCAGTACCTAAGTAAATAAATGAACAAAAATAAAAAAGAAGGCAGATGACTATGGGATTGGCTTAAGTAGGGCAAGACTTAAAGGAATCTGGCATTAATTTGGAAAAATCTCTCATTTAATCTCGTAAAGCCTAGATTAATTCACACCTGTCAGTTAATAAATTAACAAAGTACGCGATCTGACTTACCTGGTCTGGAGGTGGCTTTTGCTAAAGGCTTTATTTTCTTAACCAGCATATTTCCAGCTGCGATGTCTACCCCAGATCCCTTGTAAGTCAGGCCCCTAAGGAATTGGAAACAATAACATCCAAAACATTACCTTAATGCCAGGAAAGATTATTTTAATAGTAGAAAATAGTATTTAAAGCAGAAGATATCCCAGGTAATTTTTACATTCTCTAGTGCTTAAAATCTTCAATAGTCAATGCCTATCCATACAGATGAATTTGACTGATCTAGTTTAGCACTAGGAATTGAAATGTTTAAACAACCTCCCTAGTTGACTCCACTGCATCATCTCTGCTGAGAACCATTGCTCAATCTTCACTTATTTCTTCTAGGTGACGTTAGCTTTCTCACAGGCTGCTAAATACTTGATTCTTTTATTTATTTATTTATTTGGGTAATAGGGATTGAACTCAGGGGCACTTGATCACTGAGCCACACATCTTCAGCCCTAGTTTGTATTTTATTTAGAGACAGGGTCTCATTGAGTTCCTTAGTGCCTTGCTTTTGCTGAGGCTCGCTTTGAACTCTCAATCCTCCTGCTTTAGCCTCCTGAGCTGCTAGGATTATAGGCATGTGCCACTGTGCCTGGCTACTTGATTCTATTAAATAAAATTTTTTGATGTGGTAATATATACATAACAAATTTACCACTTAACCATTTTTAAGTGTAGAGTGGTAATAAATATTCTTAATGTTGTGCAACTATCATTGCCATCCACCTCTATTTCATCTTGTAGCACTGAAACTGTATCTACTAACTGGTAATTCCCCAGCACCCCCCACCCATCCTTGCCCCTGGTAATCAATGTTCTGCTCTTAAATTCGCTGATGTTTTACTACAATCTTTCTTGGTTCAATTTCAGTGTGGGCAATGTCAAAAGTGAAAATCTGGAAGGGCATGTAGCTCCTGAGAACGCATGAGGCCCTGGGTGTGATCCCCAACACCATGGAAAAAGAGGAAAAAGGAAAAATTAGGTTTATACAAACTCTACAGAAATATTCCTAAATAACCAAACTGAGTTTTTATGCAAGAATACATAACCATATCAATTTCCTTATAGCTGAGGACAGTAAGAAACAAGATTGAACTATTTAAAAAGCAAAACCAGGTAATGGTACTCAGCGCAGCATTTTCATAGATCACGTTTGTGAATCTGTATCATGAATTCAGTAGTTTTGCCTTGCAAAAATGAGGACTTTGCTGGGTATGGTGGCGCATGCCTATAACCCCAGTGGCTCAGGATGCTGAGGCAGGAGAATTGAGAGTTCAAAATTAGTGAGGCCCTAAGCAACTCAGCAAGATGCTGTCTCTAAATAAAATACAAAAAAGGGCTGGAGATGTGGCTCAGTGGTTAAATGCTCCTGGGTTCAATTCCTGGTACCAAAACAAAACCAAAAAACCCATCTGCTGCAACCACCAGTTTATTGAGTTTACTAGGGAATAGTTGTACATGTCAGTAAATGAGTCAAAAAGGGTAAAAAACATACACTTTAGTGATAGCTTAAAATGAGTGACAAAATGAGACTACCAAAATTTACAGGACAATTAAATTAAGTTGCAAAGTTAGATGACCATAATTCTTATCTTCAGTCAGCTGCCCAAATTTACTCATCTTGAGTTCTTTGAAAAAATCAGGAATTAAAATTCAAGCTGGGCGTGGTGGCGCACGCTTATAATCCAAGCAACTTGGGAGGCTGAGTCAGGAGGATCACGAGTTCAAAGCCAGCCTCAGCAACTTAGCGAGACCCTAAGCAACTCAGTGAGACCCTGTCTCTAAATAAAATCAAAATAGGGCTGGGGAATGTGGCTCAGTGGCCGAATGCCCCTGGGTTCAATCCCTGGTTCAAAAAAAAAAAAAAAAAAAAAAAAAAATTCAAAACAATATCTGCAATAACATAAAAATAAAAATCTTTTCAGGTAAGGAATCAAACCACCATGAAGTTTTTCCACTTAATTTGAACACTGCTATAAACCATTATGATTCAAGCAAAATAGAGACGAAGAATATCTCAGTCTCATAGAGAAAAAATGATATGGAATGACTTACTACAGGGTAAAATCACTTAGTCTAGTTCTGAAACTACCCCATGACTACCTTATAAGATTTTTACCTGGGCTGCTGGAGGAAAGCGATGGCACGAAAGCCGATGTCTTTTCTATAAATTGCTCCCTCAAACTTTATAGCAGTGAGTCCCTTCTTGGCTTCTTCAAGGGCTGATATGAGGTTTTCTTGAATAGCTGTTACTGTGAGGACTCTACCCCCACTGGTCACCACTTTGCCATCCTTGAGGGTAGTGCCTGCATGGAACACCTCTAGTCCTAAAGCTTTAGCATCAGAAAACCCTGTAAGAGAACAGATTTGATGCAGGATTTTAAATTACCATAATTCACACTGTGTAGCGATTTACAATTTCCACAAGCTTTTTCTTCTTTTTCTTTTGGCACTGGAATTGAATGGGTATGTGTGTGTGCGGGGTATATGTGTATGTGTGAGATGGCTAGCCACGTCCCCAGCATGGATTTTTTTTTTTTTCTTTTTACTTTTAAGGCAAGGTCTCACTAAGTTGCTGAAGCTGGCTTTGAACTTGTGATCTCTTGCTTCAGCCTCCAGAGCCACTGGGATTACAGGTGTGTGTCACTATATTGTTTCTTTTTCTTTTTCTTTTTCTAATTTCCAGCAGGCAGTGTCTCCTAAAAACAGTCTGTGCCATGATCCTCTCACTCTCCTATGTTCCACCATCACCCTGATTTGGGAGCGTGGAAGTGAAAGCCTGCATGGGGAATACCATAGAAATTTGATTAGTTTACTTATGTTTCCTTATGTGGAAAGATAAATGGATAGCAGTTCGTTAAATACGGGCATTTTGGATATTTGAAGACATACATCCAACCAGCAATGTGGTTACATTAAAAACCTCTGAAAGGTTTCTACTAGCTTCACACCCTTAGCAAGCGTGGGCATTTACACATTAGGGAAGTCCAGGACGGCACCAGTCATGTGTCACACTGAAATTCAACCTCTTATCCTTATTCACCTGTTATCTCCACACCCTTGGTGTAGGCTCCAGGATAACCTTTACTGGCCATGACGACAGTTATGGCAGTGTGGTTTTCTAGCCAAGTGGGTAAGGATGTGCACAGCAGGCCATCTAAGGTGGACTGAATCACTTCGTAAAGATCACTTTTAAGAAGTGGGAGGATGACCTAGAAAAACACAATCAACATGGCAAGTAAGAAAAATTTTGATTTTCTTTAGATATTTTATTCATTGGGATATTAGCAGAACTTGCATGTGTTTCTCAAAGGTAATTATTTTAAGGTTGATAAATCCTGAGATTAAGACAACACACACATTCTACAAAGAAATACTTTATTATCTTTAGTTATTGTTACTCACTTGGCACTCTGGATCACCAAAACGGCAATTAAATTCTAAAACTTTTGGGCCATCCTTGGTCAGCATTATACCAGCATAAAGAATCCCTTTTTGAAAAAAGAAAATCCCTTTATTAAAAAAGAATCTGTAATGAACACATTATATTAATGCCATAAAATATAGAAAATAAACTTCTAATACTCAAGTTTTGGAATAAACACAAACATTACAATGGTGGCTAATTAAAAGGTGGTAGAAAAAGAGAAAATGGAAATGAAGTTTTATCAAAAGTGGAAAGCTGCTGGGCGTGGTGGCGCATGCCTATAACCCCAGCGGCTCAGGAAGGTGAAAGCTCAAAGCCAGCCTCAGCAACTGAGGGAGGTCCTAAGCAACTCAGTGGACGAGTGCCCCTAAGTTCAATCCCTGGAACTTCCCCACTGCCACTAAAGTGGAAAGCTGCTGTATAAATGATATCAACAAGCTTACCTGTGTATGGAGTACCCTCCTGCTGCATGCCATCTACTGTCCTCTGAAGGATGGTATTTTTAATTTTTAGCAACAAATCCTTAGAAACCTGGGGAACATACAGAAATACTTAAATCTAAGTGCTACGTTAAAAACTGAAGTGGTATCACATACAACAATGAAAACTATCATTTTTTTACCACCTGACAGGTTGAATACATCCCCATCAAAGAGATATTTTAGACTTATTTTTGCAGAACAGGGGAGAACCTGAAGAGTTAAAAATACACCCCATATTCAAGGAAATATACTAGCAAATGGCAGTGTCTATTTTCATCACTTACATACATATATGCTCATTTTTTTTTAACCATTCAACATTTTAGCAAATACAGACAAATTTAATTTTTAAGTAATAAATGCTCTGAGTCTGGTAAATTATCACAAGTAGAGGCTACATTATATGTTCCTGGTCAAATCAAAGATCAGTGCTAACCATTTGCAAGTAACTTGTTAAAGCACCTTCATTATTGTTATTTTTTGTGTTACTCCTAAAAACAATCTGTGGCATTTTACCTTGACAACTAATAATTACTAACCCAGTGGTGACTTACCAAGAGCTACCTTCTTAGTTCTTTTTATTTTATTCAGAGACAGGGTCTCACTAAGTTGCTGAGGCTGGTCTCAAACTTGTGATCCTATTGAAAGTCACTGGCGTTATAGGCTTTTGCCACCATGCCTGGTTGAGAGTATATTTTTTTGAAGTTCCATAGCTTCAATAATGAAAAATGAAGTTGGGTGTGGTAGAATATGCCTGTAGTCCCTGCTTCTCAGGAGGATGACAGTAGGCAGTAGTTCAAGGTCAGCCTGGGCAACTTAGTGAGACCCTGTTTCATAATGAATAAATGGGTTGGGGGTGTAACTCAGTGGTAGAGAGCCACTGAGTTTAATCCCAGTAGCACCAAAACAACCTGCCAACACCATCCTGTGTATGTGCTAGGCCCTGGATATTCAGAGATAAAAAATAATTTTACATAGAATCTTTGCATAGAATTTTACATATGTAAAAGAATTTTAATAAGCTCCCCTGAGTTAAAATTGGGTGTAGAGAAAAGGGGATAGAAGGATCTAACTCAATCCTCATTACATTATATCATAAGTTAAAATCATATTGGCTATTTTTGTTCTTCAAAGGCTTTTAGAAAAGTTTAGTTTTAGAGACCAGAAGAAATATTTTTAATTTAACAGAAAGTGAGAAAGTGAGGAATGGTGTCATGTGCCTGCAATCCCAGCTACTTAGGAGGATCTCAAGTTGGAAGTCAGCCTGGGCAACACAGTCTCAAAACGAAATAAGAAAACAACAAAAAAATCAAATTGCTGATTAGTAATAGAATTTACAGAAACATACAAAACAAAGAAATCTAAATAGAACATCATCTAAAAGCTCTCCGAGAAGCCCAAACAATTACTGTTGAACTTGAGTAGAGTCCCTGGGAAGTACCTGAGGTGTGGGACAATAGGCTCCCATTCCTCCTGTGTTGGGGCCTTGATCTCCCTCCAGTAGTCGCTTATGATCCTGTGCTGGGGGCATGGGGGCCACTGTCCTCCCATCAGTGAAACACAGACACTATGGAGAAAACAAAATAGTCCACTTAGGGTAAATACCAAAAAAGTTAAAAAAACAAAACAAAACAAAAAACCCCCCAAAAACCTAAGAAAGTAATTATGTACCTCAACTCTTTGCATAAAATTATTTTTGAATTGATGCATAAATAATCCCAAGATCTTGTATAGTCAACTTTTAGAGGATCTGTAACTTTTTAGATAAATTAGAGAAAAAACAAGCTATTCTCTGGGTAAAATATCTTAATTTTTTCCCTTGAAACTTCCAGGTATTAAAGCTTTATTTAAATAAACACATTTCACTACTTACTATATAATAAAATGTATGTGGAAGAAAAAGCACAAATGTTTAAATTAATCCAGAACCTTAATAATGTGGAATATAAATCCAAGTGCCCCTGCTGAGACACTGGGGATGATTTAATAAATTCCTTTTTCATTTGTATCCTGAATACTAAATACAAATTCTTTTTAATTGAATGGGTTGCAGTATTAGATGCAGCAACCAGATTAATCAAGTCTTTTTTGGGTACACTGATCACATTTCTTCTTGTAGCCAGGTGTGGTGGCGCACGCCTGTAATCCTAGTAGCTCGGGAGGCTGAGGCAGGAGGATCGCGAGTTCAAAGCCAGCATCAGCAACTTAGCCAGGCCCTAAGCAACTCAGTGAGACCTTGTCTCTAAATAAAATACAAAATAGGGCTGGGGATGTGGCTCAGTGACTGAGTGCCCCTGAGTTCAATCCTAAGTTCCAAAAAACAAAAACAAAAACAAAAACAAAACAAAACAAAACAAAAACACATCTTCTTATATGCTATAAATCCCAAAAAAGATGAATATACATACAGACACCTCTTCTCCTTCAAGAAGTTCTTCAACAACAATTGTTTCTCCAGCTGCTCCAAAAGCTTTCTCCTAAATCATAGGTTAAACAAACAAACAAACAAAACCAAAAACAGACAAACTTGGTAAATTATAAGCTTTTAGTATTCAGTTGATTTTTGTCATTGCCTACCATTTGTATTATGAATTAACAAGTGATTTTTCTTTTTCTTTTTGAAAGACTCAAAAGAACATCTGAGTGTTTCCTATTTTTAATGTGACAAAGATGTAGCATGAACACTGCTACGGATGAATTGCACAACACATTACCAATACTTTCCTAAGGATTTGGTTTTCCAGTTTGGAATAAAGGAAAAACATGTTTTTTTTTTTTTTTAATCACCATTTAATCTTCATTGTAATTATGATTGTATATGTTTGCCTATATACTATATTCCACATGCCTATGAAAACTTTCTCTAAGGGGGTAAAATCACAACAACCCAGATGGATCAGGGAAGAAAAAAGTACATTCATTGCTCTATTACTCTTAGACCTGGGATGCATGGGACAAATACTATGGTCCTCACGGATGATTTGAGATTTTATAATTTGTCCTATAGTCTAAGAATTTTCTACCTTTCAGTAGCAGAAAATGAAGGATTTTAGAACTTACTTCAAAAGAATGAGTTATAGTTTAATTATTGGTGTTGATCTGTAAGAACTATTCTATAGAATGAATTATGATGAATTATAAATAGTATGATAAAAGATAACGTTGCTCTGTGTTTGCTAGAAAGGTTCTCCTCCTCTTTGTGTGTGGGGCCTTGTTCATGGTAGCTACCCACTATCACTGAGCCACATTCACAGCCCCAGATTTTCCTTATATTGAGGTACATGTTACAATCCTTTTTTTCTTTTTCAGTTTTTGATGGACACAAAACCTTTATTTTATTTATTTACTTTTATGTGGCGCTTAGGATCAAACCCAGAGCCTCACACATGCTAAGCTAGCGCTCTACATCGAGACACAATGGCAGCCCCAGCATTTTGTAATCTTAAAGAGTAATTATCTGGTATGAATAGAAAAGGAAATGTTCAGAAGAATCAATTTACCTGCATGATCTCCTGTACAGCTTTGCAGGCTTCCTCCTTGCTCTTTGCAACAATCACCCCTTTCCCAGCTGCAAGACCACTGGCCTTCACGACCAAAGCAGGGAAGTCTGCACTGTGAAGCAGAGCAACCTTCAACATCCCATAAATGCTTACCACTCAACATTTTTAAATGTTTTGGGATTCTATAATAATATGCTATAGAACAACTGAAAAGCAAAAAAAATTTACATTCTAATATCATTTTGACATATTTTCTTCAAGAACTTTTTTCGTAAGCATTCCTTTATAGCTGTGATCAGAGTATGTATTATTTGATTTTTGTTTTATTTTCATTTTCATTTAAAATGAGGTCACACAGGCAAAATATTTGGAGGAATAAGCAGATGGATGGAGTAGATATGAAATGATCTTTAAGACAAAAAGTAGTGAATCTCATTTAAGTAAAAGAAGTGGCTGCATAAACCAATTAAAGCAAGGACACAAAATTTTTGGAAGCAAACACAAGTGATCATGGAATGGAACTGGGGGCCTGGAAGGAGGCTTACCCACAGTAAGTAACAAAACTGTTACTTACCCAAGGCATCTGGCTACTATGAAATATTTAATATTCAGTGTCTAAGAAACCCTGTAGGATGAAGAATGAATAAATAATGAACTTGACCCAAATGAAGGGAAAACATACTGGGTAGCAGAGAGTATCAACAAAAAGAGGGCAAAGATGTGTCTAATGACATTCACTCACTACTCAATGTTTTCCATCTGAGATAACAACGAATGTTTGATTTTAAGATTAGGACGGAGCAGTGGTGGCAGAGGATCAAGTATGATTCTTCACTCTGGTTAATTATTTATGACAAAAATCAATAACATTTATGTTGTAAGATACCACTGTGTTTTTCAGCTTGGCTGTGAAAAGAGCAGATGACTTGAAGACCTAAGCATAGTTTTCCACCCAGAACCAGCAACAAATATTGAAATCTCATCTTTCTGTAATGCCAAAAGATTATAAACTATGCAAAGAATTCCATCTTATTTTGGTGTTGGAAAAAGGTAACTTACCTAGCATTTATTGAAAATATTTTTCTTTATTTTCGTAGTGTCAGGATTGAATCTAAAGATTCACACATGCTAGGCAAGTGCTATACCACTGGGCTACATCCCCAGCTAAAAATAATTTCTTCCATAATCATTTTATTATAAACTCATGATAGCCTAAGAACCATCCATTATATTTCAACATAAAAGTGACTTTAAGCCGGTGTGGTGGCACACGCCTGTAATCCAAGTGACTTGGGAGGCTGAGTCAGGAGGATCACGAGTTCAAAGCCAGCTTCAGCAACTTAGCAAGGCCCTAAGCAACTCAGTGAGACCCTGTCTCTAAATAAAATACAAAATAGGACTGGGGATGTGGCTCAGTGGCCAAGTGCCCCTGAGTTCAATCCCCGGTTCCAAAAAAAAAAAGACTTTATATTTAAATATCCTAATTCAACAATTCCCCTTCATAGGCAGCCTTCTACCTACCTCATAATAAAGCTACTGGCCTCTTCGGGTTTGGTGAAAGCTCTCCATTGTGCAGTTGGGATTCTGTGTCGGTCCATAAACTCTTTGGCAAATCTTTTGCTGGACTCTAACTGAGCTGCTTCTGCTGTGGGTCCAAAGCACCGCACTCCTGCAGAGGTCAGGTCCCCAACAATTCCTATGAAAGCAAACGAGTTAAGACCAAAGATCTCTCTGGGCACCTTTTAGACTGATTATGAATTAGGATTAGACTAAATCAACTTTATACAAGGCAGACAACTGGTGGCAGAGAATAATTAAGTTTTTCATGTTGTCTCCTACTTATAAACAATAGGCTACTAAGAGGCGATTCAAATCCAGCAAAAGAACCAGGCATGGTAGCACGTGCCTGTAGTCCCAGCCGCAGGGAAGGCTGGGTAGGAAGATCACTTAAGCCCTAAGTTTGAAACTGGTCTGGGCAACACTCTTTAAGAAAAAAAGAACAGCGTAGGGCACAGTGGTGCACACCTGTAATCCCAGCAACTCAGGAGGCTGAGGCAGGATGACTGCAAGTTCGAGGCCAGCCTTAGGAACTTAGTGAAGTCCTAAACAACTTAATGAGATCCTGACTCAAAATAAATAAGAAGGGCTAGGGATGTGGCTCAGTGGTATAGTGCCTTCGGGTTCAATCCCCAGTACCGAAAAACAAAAACAAAAACCAAAACAAACCAGCAACATTTATTTGTTGTATTTGAATATATGGATTATTAAATGACATCAATAGATCAAAGACATATAAAATGTTTCTCAGGGGCTGGAGTTGTGGCTCAGTGGTAGAGCCCTTGCCCAGCATGTGTGAGGCACTGGGTTCGATTCTAAGCACCACATATAAATAAATGAATAAAATAAAGGTCTATTAATATCTAAAAAAATATTTAAAAAATAAAATGTTTCTCATGACTACAAATTGGATCCCTACCTCATTACATTAGTGACATTTGGGAAAAGAAAAATCCAGAATCCATAAAGTTCTTTTTCTAATATTGTAAGTCCTCATCTCTAAAAGATACAACATCTCACCTCTAGAAGTCAGATTCCAGGAAAGGAGACAATTTATTTGCCTTTTTAATAAATACAAATGAAACTTACCTGCAGCCAGAGGTGCCTCTGGTCCAACAACTACAAATTCAATTTTCTCATCTTTGCAGAATTGAGCAAGCGCAGTGTGATCACTGATGGAGATGGCTGTGAACAGAAAACACAAAGAGCCCATTTTATAAAAGCACTGTTTCAGTTCACTAGTAAGTCCTGTACTTAGTAAGCTAATTTAACTACACATTAAGTACTATACTTCAGTCTATTAATTATAGGTTTTCTTCTTATTTTTTTTGTGGTACCAGGGATTGAACCCAGGGGCATATAACTACTGAGTCACATCCTGTGCCCTTTTTAATATTTTGTTTTGAGGATGGGTCTCACCGAGTTGCTTAGGGCCTCACTAACTTGCTGAGGCTGGCATTGAACTTGTGATCTTTGTGCCTCAGCCTCCAGAGCCACTGGGATTACAGGTGTGCACTACTTTGCCCACCTCTTGTATTTTTTTTTTTTAATTGGTACAGATGATAGCTTCACCAAGAAAAATTCTATTTTGAGTGTATTTGGCAAGTAACACAGCTCAGTTGTCTGTTATCACCGTAGCTAGTTAAATGATGAAAATATCAGTAAGCTTCCCACAAAGCTGTAAATCATGGTTATGTCACCAGTGTTGATTACACAGTAAACAACCAACCAATCACAGAATGTACTCAGAAACTGGTCCGTAATGTCATTCATTCAAGAGTTACTGAGAACTCAAAGTGTCAGGTACTGCTATAGGCCCTGGCATTATGATCAATGCCGTCCTAAGTCTAAGGACTTATTGGGAATTCTACACAATACACACATACACAGAGCAAACATGTACCACTTAAACAAATTTGATACAAGGTGAATTGTATGACTATTTCTGGTTGTCAGGTAGTGTCTCAGCAGAGCTGTTTAAAGAACTGTAACTCTCTTCTACAAGTTCAGAGGTCAGGTTCTCAATCTATAGAAACTACCTGAGTATAGTAAGGATAGAATATGCTGCATCTTCGGTTAGTATACACAAGTAAATCAAGCAGGGCCAACCAAATCAATACAGCAGAGGGCAGCAAGAGAACACATCTAATCTCAGTTGCTACCAAAGGTAGCCATCTTATGACAACTTGGGAGATTATGAAGGGCTTGCCTCAATTGCATGTAGATAAAACATGCTGATTCTTCAATAAACAGATATAATATCTTGCCTCCAGCGTAAAATCCCAGGAAAGGAGATATTTTATTTTTTACCTTTTAAAAATTATTGTTGGGGGCTTGGGGTTATGGCTCAGTGGTAGAGTGCTTGCCTAGCATATGAGGCACTGGGTTCGATTCTCAGCACCACATATAAATAAATGAATAAAAGAGAGATAAAAATATCAATGTTTAAAAATATATATTTAAAAAAAATTATTGTTGGAAAATTTGGGCATGGTAGTGCACTCCTGTAACCCTAGTGATTCTGGAGGCTAAGGCAGGAGGATTTAAGTTCAAGGACAGCCTCAGAACATTAGTGAGATCCTGTCTCAAAAATAAAAAGGGCTGGGGAGATGGCTAAGTGGTTAAGCACTGTTGGGGTCAATTCCCAGCTCAAAAAAAAAAAAAAAACAAAAAAAAAAAAAATACCCCCCTCAAAATTGTTGGTATTAATTACATGTAACTATCTTCTTCCAGTTTGTGGCTTGTGGGTCTATGTTCTTCTGGCCATACATCTCATGTGCCACATAGTGTACACACAATGCAAACCAAGAGAGATAAGTTCCTTGTTCTCTGAGGGCTTACATCTTAGGGATTATATTCTAGTAGGGGCAAGGGAAAGGAAGACAGGAGATTGATAATAGAAAATTAAAAATAAACACAATGGTTAATAACTGAAAGGAGACATGCAGTGGACATGTTTTACTTAGAAACTTTAAGACCCCTTAGAAGGGGTAACATTCAAATTGAACCCAAAATGACTAGAAGTCCATCATGCTATGGGAGGAAAGAAAACAAGGTAGTTAGCTGTGTTTGAGAAACTGGCAGGACACTACTGATGCAGTATGGTGACAAAAAGGTACAAAAGATCAGGTTGGAAAGGTAGGTGGAAGCCAGATTGCACAAGGACTTTGCAAGGTAAGGTGAGGAGTGTGAGCCGTGTTCTAAGTGCTATGAGAGTTTAATGTAGTGTATTAACTGATCTTTTTTTTTTTTTTTTAATTAGAACTGTCAGGATTTACCTTTGATATTACTGTTCAACTTTTCATTTCCAAAAATACACATCAAAATGCCTTAAAACTACTTAGGAATTAGACCAGAACTTTATAACTGCTAGGTGAAAACATGGGGTCAACATTCCATCATATACGTGCTGGCACTGATTTCCTTAACAAGACCACCAAAGCACAAGAAAAAACCCTAGAATCAATAAGTGGGATGCCATCAAACTAAAAAGCTTCTGCAGAGCCAAGGAAATGATTGAGAGCATGAAGAGAGAGCCTACAAAATGGAAAAAATCTTTGCCAGTCACTACTCCAATAGGGATTAATATCCAGAATATATAAAGAACTCAAAAAAAACAACACCAAAAACCCAAATAACCCTATCAATAAATGGGCAAAAGAGCTAAACAGAAACTTCTCAAAAGAAGAAACACAAATGGCCAAAAATGTTTGGTGTGGTGGCGCATGTCTATAATCCCAGCCTCTTGAGAGACTGACACAGGAGGATTGCAAGTTCAAAGCCAGCCTCAGCAATTTAGTGAGAACCTGTTGCAAAATAAAAAATAAAAAGGGCTGGGGACGTGGCTCAGTGGATCATTCCGGGAACAAAAAAGCCAAAAATATATGAGAAAATGTTCAACATCTCTAGCAATCAGGGATATGCATATCAAAACTATACTAAGATTTCATCTTACTCCAGTCAGAATGGCAATCATCAAGAATATAAACAATAAATGCTGGCGAGGTTGTGAAGAAAAAGGTACACTTGTACATTGTTGGTGGGACTGCAGACCAGTGCAACCTCTTTGGAAAGCAGTATGGATGTTCCTCAAAAAACTAGAGATGGAACCATCATATGACCTGGCCATCCCATGCCTTGGTATTTCCCCCAAAGATTTAAAACTGGCATACTATTGTGATATACCACCTCAATGTTTATAGCAGCACAATTCATGGTAGCTAAATTAAGGAACCAACCAGGGGCCTGTCAACATACGAATGGGTTAAGAAATTGTTGTATATATACGCAATGGAGTTCTACTCAGCCATAAAGAATGAAATCATGGTATTTTCTGGTAAATGGATAAAAATGGAGAATATTATGCTAAATGTAATAAGCCAAACTCAGAAACTCAAAGGTTAAATGTTTTCTCTCATATGTGAAAGCTGGAATAAAATAAAGGGGAAAGAAGAATAGGATTAACATAAAGGGAAGATCAGTAATGTAGAACAAGGAGATGGAGAGGCAGAGTGAATGGAAGCAATGCAGAATTCTTAAAAAAAAAAAAAATCAAATTATGAGCATATGTAAATACACCACAGGGAATTTCACCTTTATGTGTAAGTAAAAAAATCAATCAGGGCTGAGGTTGTGGCTCAGTGGTAGAGTGCTTGCCTAGCATGCGTGAGGCCCTGGGTTCGATTCTCAACACCACATGTAAATAAAATAAAGGTCAAATAAAAAAAAAAAAAAAAAAAAAAAAAGAATCAATCAAACAATCTAACCAATTGGTTAATCACCAATAAACAGATGAATGAAAGAAGTCTAGTAGAGGTGGGAAAACAAGGAGGGTGGCCTGGAGAAAAGGGGGAAAGAGAAGGGGGGGAAAAAGGAGGGATGGAAAAGTGGGAGGGGATCATGAACTGAAATTCAATTCCATGCATATATGAGTTTGTATGGATGAGCCCAACTACTATGAATAACTATAAAGCTCTAAAAAAGACTTTATATTTGGCACTTGCTATCTTTTCAATGGTTGTATTTCTTAAGCTTTAAAATAATTTAAGATAATGAAATGCCATTTTTTAAAAAATTAGCTCTTTTGGGGAAATACCAAGGAGTGGGATAGCTGGGTCATAAAATGCCACATTCAGAACAAAAGGCTACTTTATATTTATAACTTGTCAAATATTCAAATTACCACATAAATTTTAAAGTTAAGGAAAGCATTCAAACTTGAATAGCAATCTAACATTATTATTATAAAGGACAGATGGACTGACAATTTATCATTAACAGATAGTAATTATTCCCCACTTTGTAATATAATTACCAGTATTTGAAATCTTTTCTGAGCAGTCAGTGCCTGCATTTCCTGGGGCAACAAGTACTTGTTGGACATGACGAGACTGTGCAAGCTTCCAGGCCAGTGTATGCTCCCTTCCGCCACTGCCAATGACAAGTACTCGGGCTGCCATTGCTGTTTGTAAAACAGGAATTCAGAAGGAAAACAAAACCTCTGAAGAAAGAAAATCACAGTTATTTTAGAATGCATATACTTTACAAACCACAAATATGATTTAAAATAATCATTATCTAAATGAGTAAGTCATTTTCAGCTAATTCATTTTTGAAAAATTGGCATTAATAATTTGGAGAAAAATGACTGTATTCATAAGGGCAAAGGGGTATTCTAAAAATAAGGAAGACCGGCCTAGAGAGCTAGATTAAAGTATGGTAATGTGGCTTCTGTTATGGTTTAGGTGTCCCCCTGGGTTTCATGTGTTGAAATTTAATCCCTATTGTGAGCTATAAGCAGAATAGAAATGAAATCTAACTATGGTGTTTAGGGGTGGAGCCTCTGGAAGGTGATTAGGTTTAGACAAGGTCATTAGGGTGGAGATTCCATTATTGAATTCTGGTGGTTTTATAAAAGGGACAGATTGGAGATACACACATATATTCACATGCACCAGTTTGTCTCTTGCCACATGATGCTCTATGCCACTTATGGACTTCGTCAACAAGAAGTTGATCACCAGATGGGGCCCCTTGACCTTGTACTTATGGAACTGTGAGCTAAAACAAACATCTTTTCTTCATAACTTATTAAGTCTATAATATTATAAGCTACAGAAAACAGTAATATAGCTCCTTATCTGAGAAATGATATCCTACCATCTCCTTTCTCTAGCTTCATTTCAAGAATATTTGGTAATCATCCAAGCCTTATTAAGAAAAATGATTGCTTGATTGATTTTAAGAGACTGGGGTCTCACTATGTTGCCCAAGCTGGCCCCGAACTTTGAGGCTCAAGTGGTTCTCCTGTACCTGCCTTAAGTAGCTGGGACTATAGGGACCCACAATGATATTTAAATTTAGGCCCAAAATTTAAAAAATGTTTTTAAACATTGAGATTGTATAGATAACTTTATGATAAAGTTATCATAAACTGAAAGAAATATTGAAGACTGGGATCAGCAAACTTCATCTGTAAAGGACCAGATAGTAAATATTTGAGGGGTATGTGCTCTGTCCAAACTACCAACTGCCAATTATCAGATTTTTTTTTTTTTTTTTTCTTTTTTTTTTGCAGTGCTGGGGATTGAACCCAGGGCCTTGTGCTTGCAAGGGAAGCACTGTACCCACTGAGCTATATCCCCAGCTCCCAAATGTCTATGGTAATATGAAAGGAGATATAGGTAATACACTTGATAGGTGAACATGCCAAAATCCAGAAAAAATTAATTTGCACAAAACAGGCAGCAGGAGAGGTATTATTTGCTTATCAGTGCTCTAAGCAGTAGGAAGGTACCTGAAATTTGTAACAAAATAAACACAACTGTTTCAACAAAATTTTATGTATAAAATCAGCAATTCGAGTTTCACATGTGATAAAAACATTATCCCCCATCCCTAACTATTCTTTTTGGTGGGCTGAAAAACAGTCAGCAGAAAAACAGATAGCAGCTGGGTGTGGTGTGTACATCCCAGTAACTTGGGAAGCTGAGGCAGGAGGATCGCCAAGTTCTAGGCAGCCTCAGCAAGTTAGGCCCTAAGCAATGTAGGGAAACCCTGTCTAAAAAGAGCTGGGGATATAGGTCAGTGGCAAAGCATCCCTGAGGTTCAACTACCAATACAAAAAAAAAAGAAAAAAAAAAGAAAAAAAAGCAAGCAAGCAAGGAAGCAAGCAGGCAGCAGAGTGGTTTGGCAGGAGGGGGTGGTAGTTTACTGACTTCTGATTTAAGAAGTTTGTGTGGTATGTTAGAAATCTGGTAGAGAAGGCAAAGATCAATTTGAATACATCTTTAGTGTTGGTGTTTGTGTGATCTTGGTTGTGTAAAGATGAATTGAAATGACATAAAATATTAGTACTACTTACAGAACTCAGTGGTTGTAAATGCTAACTTGCTACAATTACTTCTCTTGCCTACACTGATATTTTGGAATAGAAACAATTTATCAAGTCATTACACTAAGCTGGGGGTGTGGCTTAGTGATAGAGCATTTAGCAGAAGCCCTGGATTCACTTCCCAGAACAAGAACAAACAAAAAAACTCCACAAAAGAATAATTTGTCACATTAATTTACTAATTTTCAAAAGACATTTAACTACGTTGAAGGCAAGATGGTACTCGGATAAAGAAACTGAAATTGATAACTTCCTGTGAGATGCTAGAACTACATATTTAAAGAAAAATTTAAGGTGGTGATATTAAAAAGCTAATATTTTTTAAGCACTTACCTCTGCCAGGTGTCATTCTAAACTTTTCAAGAATTACCTCACTTGATCTTCATGAGATGAGGTAGATACTAGTATTATTGCTACTTGACTGAAAAGATGGTTTTATAAATGGTTATAAGTTAGGTTATATAAATTGCTGGAGGCCACACAGCTAAGACCATGCAGATCCTGGATTCCAAATGAAGCCATTTTGCTTTAAATACTTTTCTGGACAACAATTGAGCTGATAATCATTATAAATTTATGGGGAAAAAAACCTTGCTAAATTAGTCTCAGAAGGAAAAGCTGATTTAATTCAACGGAAAATACGCATTTTATGCGCTATGTGCATTGAAGTATCTGAAAGAAATACATCTTTAAGCCTACAGAAAATATTACATATTTGTTTGAGTAAGACTGGCATTATAATTAAATTTTCCTGCTTACTTTACGTAATCAATGAAACAGCAATGCTAGCCAGCCTGAAAGGTACATCAGGAGCAGTCAGGGAGCTTGGGCTTCAGAAGTCGCTTTTCCTGCCCCTTTATTAGCTGGGAAACCTTGAGGGACTTAACGTTGGGCTTCAGTGATTAGAATGGGTGACTTACAATGAGAACAGGAGAGCCAGAGAAAGTCATTTCAAAGGATTTGGGGAATAAAGTAGAAAAGAAAGTGGACCAAATCAGCTAGTGATAAGGGACGTACAAAGAGAAAGTGATAAGTATATCAATTTAGGGTTATGGTCTGAAGAAGCCTAAAGACGCAAACAGGCCTGGACCTCTCGGGGGGAAAGTGATAGCTCACGTGTAAACCTCCATTACCAGTGCAAAGCACATGGCCAAACCCCTAGCCCCCGTGCTTAAAAGTAAGACAAAAATTTCTACAGCCAAGCGCGTTTCCACACTTTCGCTCAGTTCCCGAGAGCAAATCCCTAGCCAAAGCACAGACGTGGTCTTAAAGCCGAGGGAGCTTACGCACCTACACCGCGGCCGAGCCGCTGGGCCTCGCTGCTCGCCGGAAGTGGCCCGGGGCTCCGCGCGCCCGCCCCTCGCCCGTCTCTCCTCCCCATTGGTCGCCGGGCCTGGCTCCCCGGTCCAGGCAAGCCCGCCCGCTCGGGCGCGGCTTGAGCCTCCTGAGACCACAGGCTGACCAAAGCACGTTTACAGTGTTTCACTGTGGTGTGGGCTGCTACGCCACTCCTCCATTCCTCCCCGGGAGCCTCCGGAGCTCCGTGGGAGCGTCCAAACGCCAAAGCCACGTTTCGCTCCTTGTGGGCCGTTGGCGAAAGTCAGAGCTGACCAGCTACTGCGGGAAAGGTCTCGTGACCTGCTGGCTCCTAGGAACCCAGAATGCACCAGGCTTTTGAGCGCAGGACCGCCAGCCTATTGCTAAAAAATTAAACGAGTACGGGCTGCAAGGGGAAAGGGCCGGGGTAGAAACGTTCGTATTCACAACACAGGGGGAACCAAGGCTGATCAGTTCCCTCCCGTTTGCATCTCCCAGACTAAACTGAAGTCGGCGCCACTAGCAAACACTATGAGCCCTAGGACAACCACCATGTTGCGTATTTTATTTTTTGCTTCTTGTCCTCATGGTCTTTAATCTCAGACATTTAAACGCTACAGCAAATCTCTTAAAGCCCCTAAAACTGTTGGGGGGCCGACAACAGAAGCTGACAGTGATCTCAAGAGAGACTTCTGTAATGGCGCCTGCGTCAGACACTAACATGGCGGACTTAGTCGTGCGCGGCGCAAACGTCAGCAGCTCTCCCCCAGCCGCTCGGAAACAGAGGAGGAGAGCGAGACCGTACTCACTGATTGGCTCGTTGGCGGAGCGTGCCGGGCCGGGCGCTCCCATACGAACCAATCAGGAAAGCGAGACAAGGAATTGGCCGCTGCGCCTCCTCCCGAGGCATGCTGGGAGCCTGGAGGACTAGCGAGGAGGAGTTGAGAGAACGGAGCGGACGCCATGGCGGCCGACATCGAGCAGGTTTTTAGGTCTTTCGTGGTCAGTAAATTCCGGGAAATCCAACAGGAGCTTTCCAGGTAAACGCCTCCCAGACTTTTCTGCTCCCAAAGGGCTGTTGGGCCACCCGCCTCAGCCTTCCATGGCACCTTTCTTCAGAGACGCCGTCGTTCCTCGGCTCAGGCCCCGCTACGGCCCCGCCTGGGCCTGGGATCCATTTTCCGGGCCCTCCCCCCCAACTCTCCATCCGCTCGTTCCCTTTTCCCCGAGAAACTTCGCCCTTTCGGTGGCAGTTCCAGACCCCTTCTTTTGAACGGAGTGAGGATGCTCACCCTCGCCTGCCGCTTGCTTGCCCCTAACTCTTCAGTGGCTGGTAGGCCTACTTGTCCACCAGGGACGGGCCTAGTTCCTTCCTCGGCCCCTCCTCCGCCGCCGCCTCTCCCCTCCCCCTCTCCGCCTCCGCGGATTTCGCCGGCCGGTGTCTACGTCCGGAAAGGGTCCCTAACGGCCGTTTCTTGGGTAATCTTAAATCCGCCCTATTATTGCCAGCTTCAGACCGTTTGGGGGCCGGGAGCCATTAATTCTGCCATTGGGGCCCCAGTATCCTGTGGTTTCCACCAGGCAGCATTCTAATAGATTAAAGTGAAAACACTTCAAATTGATATTGGCCCACTTGCAAAATATTCGAGAATAGGATGGACGGGGACTTGGAAATACTGATGATCACTTAATTTTAAGTTGAAAAGTGGACTTTGTTTATAGACCTATTTTTTTTTCCTCGCTAACCCTGCCTCAGTTGACATTTTCGATCAACACGCTAGTTTTGCTATTTCTGGTAGGCTTTACATTGGTCACCTTTAGTTCCACGAAATTTGAAGATGGAGAGATTTCCAGAACAGTTGTTTACTGAGAAAGGAAAATAGTGTGGATCATGCTGTTAAGTGGTTGTCTTTTAGTATTTTTGTTTTGTCTGAAATACTCAAAAGTACAGAGGTTGGAAAGAGATTTTGAAAAGTAATTTTCTTGTTCCGAGTTCAAGTGTTTTTGCTAGTTGTATTTTAAAAGTTGAGAGCAAGAACAATACGTGAGTTTGAAAATAGCTGAAAACGGAATTTTATTAGGCATCTAAATTAACGTGATCATTGGGGTAATGATGTATTATTGCAACACATTTTTGCAGAATGTTGTTTTTAAGTGGGAAATACATATGCTCGCTACATTGCTTTTGAACATTTTGTGATGTTTTTTAGGATGAGAAGAGACTTGAGCTAAGGGAGAATAATTGTCCTGAAAACTTTTAAATTAGTTGTATGCAATCAGTAATCGTGTTTGCTTTGTTATAGCTTTTAAATAGTCTTCCTGTTAGAAAATGAGCGTTTTGTTTGTTGTAAAAAAATGTAGAAACTATAAAAGAGAAAAAAAACACTACTGTTATTGATGTTAAATCCTTTCAGTTTTTCCTTGTTGTATACAGGTTAACTTGCGTTTTGTTTATGTGGTTCTGTTTTATTTTTCAACCTGATAGTGAGAATTAGACTCACAATTTGGGGTATTCTTCATGGCTGCATAGAATTCTTTTGTGTAAATATATTGGAGGATATTTAAGTGGTTTGAAATTCTCATTGCTTTTCAGTAATTGCAGTTAATATCCTGGTAGCTTTTAAGGTGAAATCAAGATTGCTTTCTTATAGACTTTTTAAAATCGTATTTACTTTCCTGATTTTTAAATCTCTGACAATTATGTATGTATAAGTGCTCAGGAAAAGTGTAAAATGAAGTGCTCCATAAAGAGTCTGAAAGGAATATTAGACAAAACAGATTATCACTAAGGGAATATTCAGCTTCTCTTTAATACAAATTAATGCATTATTAGTGTGAAGACAAGTTTTTCTTATTATTTGCCATTTCAGTGAACTGTTTTTCTCTTTTTCCCCATCTATTACATTCATCAGTGTGGGTAATAAAGTGATGTTTAAATAGATAGAGTAACTGATCCATATATATAGAGGATCAAGAGTATATAGAGGTGTTCCAGAGTATGGGCTCTGGTTTTGAATACCAGCTTCACTTTTTTTTTGGTCCTGGGAATTGAACCCAGGGGCACTCCACCACTGAGCCACATCCCCATCCCTATTTTGTATTTTATTAAGAGACAGGGTCTCACTGAGTTGCTTAGGGCCTCACTAAGTTGCTGAAGCTGGCTTTGAACTCGCGATCCTCCTGCCTCAGCCTCCCGCCTCAGCCTCCCAAGTGCTGGGATTACAGGCGTGCGCCACCGCGCCTGGCTCAAGCTTCACTTTTTAATGGCTATATGATCTTCAGCTAAGTTTCTTGCCTCTCTGTGCCTCATTTCCCTCATTTATAAAGTCAGAATAATAGTGGTGATCCAAGTTTTATTAGGATTAAATGAGTTGAAAATGTAGAACATGACACGACACTAGTTAGTACTCGATAAATGTTTATTATTATATGGTTCATTGAATTAGAAAATCCAGTGTTCTTTAACATATACTTAATTACTGAATTAATTTTGACTAGATTTTTATTAGGTAGTTTTATGTGTTTTCAGTTAGCTAAAATTGAAGTGAATTAAAATTGTCGAAATTATTAGGTTTTCCAAAATTTTGCACATTTACACAAACAGTAAAAATGATTACAAGGCTGATATATTTTATCTGCACTTAGTCTTCTGACTCTTTGAATTGAAAATATGTTAACCCATCTATCATTTTGTTAGTATAAATTAATTGCCACTTGTTTAATGTGAATTTTTTTGAACACCAGAAATTTTTTAATACCAGGAATTTTGATAATTAGGTATAAATCATATAAATACTTTTCCTTTTAAATTTTATAGCATTTCGGTAACAGTCTAAACCTGAACAGAGGCTGCAAGTTACTTTTTTTACTCAGTGTGTCTGTGGCTAACTTCTGTGTTCCTTGATACTGTTTATTGTAATTGTGACCTGTGCACAGGTGTGGCTTTATTGCGGCCATAGTTTTTGCCATAATGGTAGATCATCTTATTGAAGCTCTTATTAATATTTCTGCCTGAAGAGAAATACATAGGTAACCTAACACCTCAAGTTATATTTCTGGAATTATTTCATTTTAAAAAGGTTTTGCTTAGAAATATAACTTCGCATATAGACCTTTTCTTAATTTTCAGTGCTGAAAACTGTGTGTAAAAATGAAAATATCACATTTATGAGTATATAGTGTTAGGAATGCCTTGTTAGTGGCAAACATCTGAAATAGGAAAAGGGTGGAAGGTGTGGTCAATATAATACAAAGGTTATATTAATTGGAGTATTATTAGCTTATTGATTTATCATGTAGTGTGATAAAATGTTAATGAATTTTGAAAAACTTTTCTTGTCAAGTGGAAGAAGTGAAGGCCAGCTGAATGGTGAAACAAATACACCTATTGAAGGAAACCAGGCAGGTGATGCAGGTGCCTCTGCCAGGAGCCTACCAAATGAAGAAATAGTGCAGAAGATAGAGGAAGTGCTTTCTGGGGTCTTAGATACAGAACTACGATATAAACCAGGTAAGTTGGTGATAAGTGTCTCAAAACTTTTGTTTATGTGTTTTTTTTTTTTAATTTGAAGGTTAAGTATTATTTTTAAGTTTTTGTCGAATCAATTTACAGAAGACTTTCTTCTGAGAGCAAAATATATTGAGACATGAACATTGATGCATTTGTTTGCTTTCCTGGTAGAATATCATTTTTGTCTCTCTTTGATTCAATTTTGTAGTGTCTTGGTGCCAGGATTTTTGAATGTGGGTTTTCATTGAACAGTTGGCTATATAAACATCAGTTTTGGAAGATGCAGTATCCTGGACCAAGTCTGTAGTTAAAAAAATTTTTTTTAAAGATGTAACCCTAGGAGGTTTTATTTTTAAGTCCAGTCTTAGAGATGTCTTGTTTATCCATCACCACTATTTAAAAGGGCACTGAAGGGAGTCGTATGAATATTGTATTTTTAAAGAATTGATTAAATTATTGATAAATAGAAGGGAAGGATTATACTTAATTACAAAAATGATAGTTACTCTCTAGGAATTAGGTGTTTGGTATGATTTGTTTTCTTTTTTGTATGTTGTAGTTTAAAAAGCATACACAAGTGTTTTTTAGATTTATGGCTCTAGCAACCTTTTCTTATCAACCTTTTCTTAACCAGTATTTGATATTACAAAATAAACAAATAATAGGGATTAGGTTTCTTTTGGCCTGTGTCTGGTTCTTATTGGTTTATATTTTTCTATAGTCTAAATGGCCAGGATATCTGATTAGCTTTTTTTGGGATCCCCAGGATTTATCTAATTTAATACTGGTGTTAGGATAAATCCCATCTGGTTGTAAAGTGGAACATAAATGACTTTGTATTGGATATGCAAATTGAAATGTTGAAGTGTCTTTTTTTTTTGTGGGGAGTTTTCTGGGGGTTGAACTCAGTCTCATGCATGCTAGGCAAGTGCTTAACCACTGAGTTACATCCCTAGCTCTAAGAATGTTTGTTTATTGGGTACTGGGGATTGAACTCAGGGACCACTGAGCCACATCCCCAGCACTGTTTTTTGTATTTTATTTAGAGACAGGGTCTCACTGAGTTGCTTAGTGCCTCGCTTTTGCTGAGGCAGGCTTTGAACTCAGGATATTCCTGCCTCAGCTTCCCAAGCTCCTGGGATAACAGGCCTGTGCCACCGTTCCTTGTTCTGAAATGTTCTTAAATTAACTGTTAAGGGGGGTAAGAATTTCTTCCCTTTTGCTTAGTCATTTTTAGAAGTGTATTCAGGGGAAAATATTATTTTAATTCATATGTAAGTATGAAAAGATGTAATTTGAGTTCTGTATTGATATGTTGCTTTTGTTGGTTAAATGTTTGTGTACTATTTAGAAGTAATTACTAACCTCTGCTGAGAGTTTCCTATGTGCCAGGTCTTGTTCTATGCACTGGCATGGTTTAACTCACTTAGCTTCTAACTCTACACAGTGTGTCAGTAGTTTGGCCAGTGCCATTCATCTACTAACCCATGCATTGATTCAGGATACAAAAGTAAGCATTTTGTTTCAGAGCCAGTGTGACATGTTGCTTCTGGTATAAAAAGGAGTTAGTAATATAATTGTAAAAATTAGGCAGGTGCAGTGGGATATGCCTGTAATTGCAGCTACTATAATCCCAGCTACTTAGGAGACTGTGGCGGGAGAATTGCAAGTTCAGGGCTTCAGCAGCTCAGCAAGACCCTTCTCAAAAGAAAAAATGAAAAGAACTGGGGTTATCACTCAGTAGTAGAGTGCTTCTGGATTCTAATAGTCCTTCCCCTCAATTTTTTCTTAATGTAAGTCTTTTTAATAGCAGTAGTAACAGCTGAATATGAAATACTGATTGATATAGCTTATAAACTATTTGCTATATTTTCAGAACTGGATGAAATAATCATTTTAATAGAATTTATTAAAAATTTGTTTTGGTGCTTCATTGAACCCAGGGCTTTGTGTATTCTAAGCAAGTGCTGTACCACTGAGGTACCCTTAGCCCTAAAACATACCTTAATGTAATTCAAGATAAGTGTTTGGGATAAACTAAGAAGTTATTTTTAACCCAGACTTTAGTTGTAGAGAGAAGATTGGAAATGTGGCAGTCTCTGGATTAATTGGTTTATGGAAAAGAGTTTATTTGGTAACTTTTCATTCAACATAAGGTATTACTATGATGTTTTAACATGGAACAAAAATATTGGTTTCTGTGATTGATTTTAATCTACTTTGGGGAATGTCTGAGAAAGTTAATTTTTTATTACTTTCAGACTTGAAAGAAGCCTCCAGAAAAAGTAGATGTGTATCTGTACAAACAGATCCAACTGATGAAATTCCCACCAAAAAGTCAAAGAAGCATAAAAAGCACAAAAACAAAAAGAAGAAAAAGAAGAAAGAAAAGGAAAAAAAGTACAAAAGACAGCCAGAAGAATCTGAGTCAAAGCCGAAATCTCATCATGATGGGAACATAGATTTAGAATCTGATTCCTTTTTAAAGTTTGATTCTGAACCTTCAGCAATGGCACTGGAGCATCCTATAAGAGTATTTGGCCTATCTGAGTCCAGTGAGTCCTCTACAGTTATGCTGGAACCTTCTGTAGTATCAATGGAGGTTTCAGAGCCACACATCTTAGAAACTCTGAAGCCAGTTATAAAAACTGCAGAACTCTCAGTTGGATCTTCATCCGTGATCTCAGAGCAATCTGTGGCAGCAACATTGGAACCGTCTACAACAAAGATTCTGGATTCCTTTGCAACAGCAACAGTGCCTGCTACAACAGTAGTGCTGAAGTCATCTGAGCCAGTTGTAACGTCATTGGAGTATCAGACGAAGTCTGTGCTGAAATCTTTGGAGAGCACCTCTCCAGAGCCATCCAAGATCAAGTTGGTAGAGCCTCCAGTAGCAAAAGTGCAAGAGCCATCAGAAACCCTTGTGATAGTATCAGACGCACCTACTGAGGTGCACCCTGAACCAAGCACATCAACAACAGTGGATTTTCCAGAGTCATCTGCAACTGAAGTGCTAAGATTTCCAGAGCAACCTGTAGAAGTACCATCGGAGATTGCAGATTCATCAATGACAAGATCGCAGGAGTTGCTGGAGCTGTCTAAGACCACAGCGTTGGAGCTGCCGGAGTCGTCGGTGGCCTCAGCGCTGGAGTTGCCGGGGCCACCTGCGACCTCCAAGTCGGAGTTGCAGGGGCCCCCTGTGACTCCAGTGCTGGAGTTACCTGGGCCCTCTGCTACCCCGGTGCCAGAGTTGTCAGGGCCCCTTTCTACCCCAGTGCCTGAGTTGCCAGGGCCCCCTGCGACTGCAGTGCCTGAGTTGCCGGGGCCCTCTGTGACACCAGTGCCACAGTTGTCACAGGAATTGCCAGGGCCTCCAGCACCATCCATGGGGTTGGAGCCACCACAGGAGGTACCAGAGCCACCTGTGATGGCACAGGAGTTGCCGGGGCTGCCTGCAGTGTCAGCGACAGTAGAGTTGCCAGGGCAGCCTGCGGTAACAGTAGCAATGGAGTTGACCGAACAACCTGTGACGACGACAGAGTTCGAGCAGCCTGTGGGGATGACAACGGTGGAACATCCTGGGCATCCTGAGGTGACAGCAGCAACAGGGTTGCTGGGGCAGCCTGAGGCAACTATGGTGCTGGAGTTGCCGGGACAGCCAGTGGCAACAACAGCGCTGGAGTTGTCTGGGCAGCCTTCGGTGACTGGGGTGCCAGAGTTGCCAGGGCTGCCTTCGGCAACTAGGGCACTGGAGTTGTCGGGGCAGTCTGTGGCAGCTGGGGCACTAGAGTTGCCTGGGCAGCTCATGGCAACTGGGGCACTGGAGTTCTCAGGGCAGTCTGGGGCAGCTGGAGCACTGGAGCTTTTGGGGCAGCCTCTGGCAACAGGGGTGCTTGAGTTGCCAGGGCAGCCTGGGGCGCCAGAGTTGCCTGGGCAGCCTGTGGCAACTGTGGCGCTGGAGATCTCTGTTCAGTCTGTGGTGACAACATCGGAGCTGTCAACGATGACCGTGTCGCAGTCCCTGGAGGTGCCCTCGACGACAGCGCTGGAATCCTACAATACGGTAGCACAGGAGCTGCCTGCTACATTAGTGGGGGAGACTTCTGTAACAGTAGGAGTGGATCCCTTGATGGCCCAAGAATCCCATATGTTAGCTTCTAACACCATGGAGACCCATATGCTAGCATCCAACACCATGGACTCCCAGATGCTAGCGTCCAACACCATGGACTCCCAGATGCTAGCGTCCAACACCATGGACTCCCAGATGTTAGCCTCTAGCACCATGGACTCCCAGATGTTAGCTTCTAGCACCATGGACTCCCAGATGTTAGCAACTAGCTCCATGGACTCCCAGATGTTAGCAACCAGTACTATGGACTCCCAGATGTTAGCCACCAGTTCCATGGACTCCCAGATGTT